>CACRXK020009051.1:0-19782 GCA_902702795.2 Paramuricea clavata | reverse complement strand
GGGGGGGGGAAATGCTCCCCCAGCTTGTATGTTAAAAAAGGCCCTGCCAGCCACTTCACAATTCTACTAATGAGAGATGGCCCTTCCTGAATCTTTAGGGCAAACTGTTTAGATCGAAGTTATCAGTGGGCTCTATATATATTCCATTCAAAGAATAATATTATGTTCTTATGAACTGATAACTTTATTAGCGATAAGATCCGATCAGGCTAAAAACTGAAATTAGCTGTGGAAAATGGTACAAAAATGATTTACAACCTTTTGGACGTCAATTTCTGCCATTTTGGCTTCACTCTTTTCACAGGCCGAATAACTCAAGTTCTTAATACTCAGATATAGCTCATTGGGTGTGATAGAGCTATCCATGCAGTATTAAAGGTATTTTAATAATATGCGATACTAGAATTAACGTGCGTTTAGCCATAGTACGAACAGACCTTTAACTGCTCGGTACACGCTGCTCTTCGGGTCCACATATTCGGCACAGATACACCCAGGCTGGTTACTCAGATCTAACAGTTCTCTTGGACGATATGGAGTGGAAGTCATTATACTGGGATGGTTCTGGAAAAATGTGTTGAATTGGTGCGCATTGCTCATTTTCTGCCAGTCAGACCTGTTTGTGCATAAAGTGTTGAATAATGTTGATAAAGATTATTTATTTCATGAAAAATACACACATAAAACGCTCATGCAGGTTATTACAGATATATGTAAGATCTATATAAGGTTGTAGTCAAGCTGATATCAAGACGTGTTCGTACTGCTTGTTCCCAGTTATTGAGACACGTCTGGAAGACTGGAACACTTAAGTAATTGTTAATCACTTTGTTTGATGACTGTAACAGGCTTACTCTAGGTTGTTCACATACAGATTGTTCGTAGCAAGTTGTTAATAAGTTAATGACAACAAACTTGTACCAACTTGTCGGAACAACTTGTAGCAAGTCTGCAGATACACTCATCAACCTTGTAACAAAATGATAACAACTTGTTCCAGACTTGTCACTACAGCTGGGAACAAGCAGGGCGAAGATATCCCGCGGTATTGTGTATCAAGAACCTTGTTACAACTTGTTTGCAGGGGACGGTTGTTCGAAAGCCGATCAGCCTAATTCCTGACAGCGTGTCTATAAATCTGGAAATGCTTCTTCAGAAATCTTGTCTGGATCGACATAGGAGTTTACTTCTCTGACGTTTTGAAATAAATAGACGTGCAGAAAAACACAAACCAAAACAGCATGGTTAAATTTAGTGTGGGTTTGCGCTAACCCACCTTTGAATAATCGGCCCCAGATCTGTAACAGCTTGCGCGTTTTTTTTATGTGTGTGCATGAAAGAGCCGGGCCAAATCGTGTAAGGGACTCAACTGCCAGTAAGAAAGATTAGTATACCCAAAGTTTAAAGGGATTAAAATACATAACAAGTCTGTAAAGAAAAAAAAATTAACTGAAAATTCCAAAATTTGGTCGAAATTAAAGCTTCACAAACACATACCAAATTTTATCAACAAATCCATGATGTAGGAAAAATTCAGGCGCCGAGGCAGCGTCTATGGTGCACATTGTCCCATCAATGATGCAATGAATGTCATCGTGAAAAGGCCCTCTCAGTGCTGCCTCAAATTGAAAAAAATTCGCAGGGGTGATAGTGAGAAGAATTGCAACTGCAACAGCATCGGGAGCTCGGCCTTTAAAGTTTCGAGTCAGGCAGCCCCCTCCGGCCGAAGCGACGAGTGAGAACTGCCCGGCTCGAAATGGGCCTGTATTGACACAGCCTCCAGGGGGTTTGCCGTTCCCACCAAAACCGCTGGCGCCTGTGTTCCAGAAATTGCTCGTGAAGGGACTAGCACCCACGAGACTCCAGTCCCAATATGGCACGGTCACCCGGCAATCAATTTTCCTCAAAAGGTTTTCATATTCTATTATAAACCAGCGATGCCATGGAAGGAAAAAATCTCTCCGGTGAATAGGAGTATTGAACTGAATTCTGTGCAAAGTTAGCAAGCTCTCGTAACTTGTTTTGAAAGGCAAGACGGATGAGGCGGTTTTGACTGTGTTTATGTATCGAACTCGTTCTTCAAAAGTCATATCGGTAAATTCTTTCCGTAGTCTGCAGCATTGAACAAGCCTGCCAGCCTGGCATTTGCAGCGTCGTCCGCACGCGTCGAAAACTGTCTGGCCATTGCGACATTTCCCTGATAAATCTGAAACATAAGTTAGTTTTAGTCAATTAATCAACTCGTATACGACCATAGGTAGACCAGAAATGCATGTTCTTTTCTCTCTTATCAAGTCACAGAAAGTTTGCACGTGAAAATCTTTCACGCTCGCGGGCGTGGCGCTTGCACGCAGGGGCGGCGGAGCCATGGGGGTAGCGGGGGCAACTGCCCCCGCTGCCCAAACAGTGCGGGGGCAGCACGGGGGCAACAGGTTGCCCTATTTTTAAGCAACGTTTAAGCAATCTTTGCATAAATTTTAACCAGTTGTAGTAAAATTAATGCTAAATCAGGCAATATACATCCGTACTCAATTTAAACCAGCCAATGGCTGTTTGGACGATCATATCAAACTTAGTGTTAATAAAAAGTCTACTCATATTTCGCGTGTCATATTTCCAACTTTTGCAATACAAATTTGCCGCAAAATTTGATGTTTTTTCGTATGCGCTTCTTGTCCTCTTACATTCGTGTTTAGGTAGCTCCAGTAATGGAAAGTATATGTTCTGGGGCATATTTTGAATGCACTTTCGTTCGAAAATAATTCTTATTTCGAAAGGCACTTTTTAAATATGCGCGAATTGTCAAGATCTATGCAGAAGAAACGAGCCGCGCGCGCGGCTGTCGAAGAAAACTGGCTCTAGAACGGGCTGCGCAGGTCTATGCCTTAAGGTAGCGCCAGATTTTAAATTTTCGTAGAATTCTGCATATTTTGATAGAAGGCAAAACATTGAAATGAATAGGCTGCAGCCAATGATATAGAAGGGGAATTTCTGACTCAGAGTCAATCTCTGCCTTCGTTTGTGCACTAATGTATCAGTCAAATCCAACAAATTCCCGGGGGCGGGAATAAAAAACACGTGAAAATGCCCGGCAGTAGGGCAAAATATCAGTAGCAAATCCCCCACCCCGGGGACAGCTGGACTGTTTCGCTAAGAAGAGCAGATTATCCAATTACCTGAAAATATAAAAGAGAATACTTTCTTCGATCGGCCAAGTATATCGCCCAAGTATTTCGCCTGCGTTGCAGGCTGAAATAAAATGTTGATTACTTCTGATAAACTTCGATAAATGTTGATTATTTTCTTGATAAACCTCGATCAGAACTTCAAAACATACAGATTACAAAAACAGCACATTGCGCCATCATTACGTCATGCATAATTTCTACGTCATGCATAATTTATCGCGATAATGTCAATTATTTTCTATACACTCCCACCTTGATTGACCAAGGTCAATCAACTGTCCATTGTCATTAATCAATAAATGTCAACACAATGTCTCGTAGCTTAATTAACAGATCAATGTTTACAATCAAGTATTAAAGTTTTGTATTGCATTAGGCACATTGTCTCGAACGAACTTTCTCTGTGGAACAGTCTCTGGGTTTTTCGTAGGAATTTCTATTGGATACAATCGTTGAATCGGTCTTTGTAGTTACTGCACTCGACCTCCAGACGATGTTCTAATAGTTGCTGCACGTACATTCCTGTCTCGACCACGCATTAAATCATCAACTCTACCGACTTTCCATAGCTGTCGAGGAATTTTATCTTCATGAACCACAACAATGTCTCCCTGGCTGATCGAATCACCTGCTGAACCATTCTTTACTTTGTGCTGTTCTCGTAGTTCCGTCAAATATTCCTTACGCCAGCGTTCCCAGAAATGATTTAATACTCGAGTCAGGAACCTCTCTCTCCTTCTTGCATCATCAACTAGGTTGTCGTTGGTTTTCTTCTCCTGCGTTATTGGATTACTTAACAATCGTCGACCAACACACATGGTTGAAGGCGTGAGTGGTTCGCTCATTTCTTCGTGCACGTACGTGAGTGGACGTGAATTCAGAATTCCTTCCACTTGAATTAAAACAGTCTCGAATTCTTCAAAGGAAACACGAGCATTGCCGAGAGTCTTTTTCAAACATCGTTTGACACAGCGCACCAAGCGTTCAAAAAATCCACCCCACCATGGGGCACGAGCGACATTAAATTTCCAGGTGATACCATACTGCTGTACAAATTTCTTTACAGTAGAATTCTTGAAAGTCTTCCCATTGTCCGATACAAGGAAGCTAGGTACTCCGCGTCGTCCTATGAAACGCTGTAGACTTCGAACGAAAGCTTGCGCAGAAAGATCAGGAGTTAGTTCCAAATGAATGCCGCGTGTAGAGGCACATGTAAATAAGGCGATGTAAGCCTTGTACGTCGTCTTAGCTCGAGTATAAACATTCTTTACGTACACCGGACCTGCAAAGTCCACTCCCAACTGCGTATAAGCGAAGTCTTCGGACACTCTAAATCGAGGTAGTGGAGGTGGCAATGGTGCTCGGTAACATTTGCCTTCAATTCGTTTGCATGTAGTACATCTGGAAATTACCTTTCGAACTTCCTGTCTTCCCTTAACTACCCAATACTTGGATCGCAATTCCACCAGTATCTCGTTAACCCCATTGTGCATGACTCGGCTATGACATTTTCTAACGATCAGTGTTGTGATATGATGACCCCTTGGCAAAACTGCTGGATGACGTGTACAGTAAGGTAATCGAGTGAAATCCAGTCTTCCTTGCGATCTTAAAATTCCATCCTCATCTTCGAACAGTCGCAACGACCTTTTTCTTTGCTTGAAATTAGGCTCTGCTCGAAAGTATCTCTGGGCGTCTTTTATCCACAAAATTTCTGCTTCGGACAATTCGATTTCGTCTAGCTCCGAGGATGATGGTCGGTGTTCTTTCATTTTCCGCACACTTTTTACGAAGCGAACCACGTAGCAGGTGACACGAACGAGTTTCTCATAATCGCTGTAATTCTGACAATCGATTAACTCGCCAATAGTTGATTTCTCATCCTGAACCAAGGTTGTAGACACAGATTGTATTTCTTCAAATTCGGGCAATTGAGCTGCGAAATTATCCCCTTGAAACTTGGTATTCTTTGGCCAGCCAGACTCGTCACCTTGCAGGAAGTCCGGACCACACCACCAACTACGCATTTCTTTCAATTCCGATGCAAGTGAACCACGAGAAAGAACGTCCGCGGGATTTTGGTCGGTTGGCACATGACGCCACGATTTCGGATCAATTAACTTCCTAATTTCTACAACTCGATTTTGAATAAACAGTTTATACTCTTTTCCGTCCCTGTAATCCACCACAGGGCAATCTCTGAATCCAACCAACAGACAACGCGATCAATCTTGTATTTTCCTTCCAGTTCACGTCGAACATGTGACATTAATCTTGCAAGCACCAGCCCTGATAACAGTTCTAGCCTCGGAATTGTTTCTCCCCCTATGGGAGCGACTTTTGACTTGGATGCAACGAGTTGACACGAAACAAGCGTTCCTGTTCTGATACGAATATACACTACTCCTCCGTACGCTTTCTCCGAAGCGTCACCGAATCCGTGTAATTCTACTGATCTGATTTCCTTTCGATCAATCTGAGGGCTATAGCATCGATTCAAATCGACTGTCGAGGTTTCTTTCATATTAGTCAACGCGGATTTCCACGATTTCGCTGTCTCATCTTCGAGAACATCATCCCAGGTAATGTTCTTGTCCTTGCAAATGGCTTGAAACAGTATTTTAAGTACGGTCGTAATGGGGGACAAAAGTCCAAGAGGGTCGTACACCTTAGCGATTGAACTTAACACAATTCGTTTTGTAACTGATTCTTCTGTCAGATACATAGTCAGTCCGTCAAAACTGAATACCAACTTGTCGCTCTTTGTATTCCAGGTTATGCCGAGAACCTTTGGGAACTCTTCCTCAGGATTCGCTTGTGGTAAACCTGTCTTCGAGTAGCTCTGATCTTCTTCCCAATCCTCGCATGTCTTGGTCGCATCAGACCCTTCACTGCTGGCAATCTTCTTCCCCAATACGTCGCTGTTCGTTTGCCATTTACGCATATTAAAACCTCCGTCCTTAAATCTTTTCTTCAACTTGTCGTACAATGAATAAGCCTCGGATACACTTGAGGCTGATGATGCGAAATCATCGACATACAACGATTTGAGCACTTCTTCAACAAAATCAGGATCTATATCCTTGTAGGAATTTACGTGGTGACTGATTGTTCCGTTTAACAGAAAAGGGCTCGAGTTAATCCCAAAGACAACTCTTGTGAATCTTCTGATAACAATTTCTGGATTGTCCTTTGTTATGTCGTCTATCCAAAGAAACCGTAGAAAATCTCGATCATCTGGTGCAATTGAGACATTTAAGAATGCCTTTTCAATATCGCTTGTGATGCCAATGCTCTGCAGGCGAAATCTCAATAAAATATCAAAGATTAATGGAGTGAGAGATGGCCCTGCATACAAACAGTCATTTAAACTTGGACCGTCCTTCTTTGCAGACGCATCGTACACGACACGAAGCTTACTTGTCTTCTTATCCGCACGTAGAACCGCTCGGTGAGGCAGGTAGTGAATCCTTCTTGGTGAATCTTTCTTAGTGAATCTTTCTTCATTAGATACTGGTTCAATAATGTTGACTTGAAGTTGTTCCTGAATGACTTGATCATACTGTCTTAACAATTCTGGACTTGACTTAAGACGTCGCACAAGACTTTCCAATCTTGTCTTACTCAACTGATAGTTGTCTGGCAGTGGTGGATGGGTTTCCTTAAAGGGCAGTCTGACTTCATATCTTTCACCATCAAATGTGATATCGTTTAAGAATTTGTCATAAACAGCTGGCTCATTCGACTTTATTCCAAGAGATTCTAAGTCCCAGAATGTTTTGATATCTTGTTCAAGTGTGTTCTCTTGAACAACTTCAGATACTACCCTTAGAACATGGGTCTCACTAAGATTCACAGTCGACTCATTTGTACAGCTTTCACCTTGAACAGGACCTGATAGAACATAACCCAATTTGGTACTCAATGCAACTGGACCCGAACCAGAATCACTACGAACAACTTCCCCAGAGACTAACGACCAATAATAATCAGCACCAATTAATAAATCGATATTCAGATCTGATGAGTGGGTTATGTCATCTGCCAACTTCAATGATTGTAAATGACTGTACTGATGTTGATGCAAATTAATGGATTGGTTACTAATGGGTGAACAGATGGTGGGCACAACGTAGGCAGTAACATAAACTCTTTCCCTACTTGGAGTCTTGATCGCTAGTTGGACAATGTCACACTTCCTCAGTTGGGCATGCGACTCGCCAAAGGTTTTTATCAACAAGGTATCACTACCACTCGAAGGGAGGCCTAGGGATTTCTGGAGTCTTTCTGTCACATAACTCCGCTGGCTACAGCTATCAAAAATCATTCTAATATTCTGTGTGCTACCAGGTGTTTCCACATGTGACACTTGAGCTCTAGCAGTTTGTAAGAGCACATTATTTTTTGTACTAACAAACATACTGGTTGATGGTGTTCCGATGGCTTCAGAATCAAATTGTGGTGTAACAACTGAGTTTGGTGGGTGGAGGGTACTTGCGGGACAAACTGGATTACCTGGGGAGTATGGAAATTGAGGTGCATGCATGTTTGTTGCTGGATAGGTTGGTACAAATGGGTTGCTGGATGATATATTTGTCTGTTGTGGTGTAAATGGAAATGCAGAGGCATTTGGTACATGTGGGGTATTGGAATGACAAGGTGGGCCAACTGGGTAGTATGGGGGTTGATGTACAAGCATGTTTGTTGATGGACATAAGGGTACAAATGGAGGATTTCTTTGTTGTGGTATATTTGGGCTAATTGATTGTGGGGTGTAGGTCTTAGGCTTACTACGGGTTTCACATATGGATGTATGATGATTATTACCACAGTTATAACAGGGTTTTCCCGATTTGCAATCTCTAACTAAGTGGCCAGTTTTAAGACATTTGAAGCACTTACCCCGTCGACGCAGAATCTGCTTCCTAGCAGAGATATCGGTCACAATCGTACAGTTAGATGATGGATGGTTCCCATTACAAAATGTACACCATGGCCCTTTCCCTTGATTGAACACTCTTGTTCTCTGTTAGCAAGGCAGCTGTAGATGATTGATAACGATTGATATATTTCCCTTTGTCTCTTTGACTGAAATGTTGTTCTTTCCGCTGACCAGTACCACTGACAAGGGTACATTTCTCTCGCAGTTGCAATTCTGTATTAAATATCTTGAGAAGTGGTTCTAATTTCCACTCACCAGATGGCAAATCCCTCGTAATAATAATCCTCAATTCTTCTGGAATCTTTGACATAACAACTGGAGCAAGAAATGAACCATATGTATCTGGAGAAACACCAACATTTCGTAGACTTCGAACATGCGATTCCAACTTGTCATAAATATTTCTCAGTTTCTTCACCTCACCCATTGATGTAGCTTCGGGCAATTTCAACAAGGAATCCATTTGACTTGAAATAACAACTTGCTTATTCCCATATCTTTCTTTTAGTAATTTGATAGCTTCACAATAATTTTCCTTTGTAAGCGAAAATCCACTGATTGTTTCTGCTGCAGAACCATGTAATAATGATTTCAAGTAATTGAATTTGTCCACATCACTTAATGACGAGTTTGACCCAACTGCAGAATCGAACGAATCCCAAAATGCCTGCCAGTCAACAGGATTACCCAAGAATTTATTCAGAGACAACTTAGGTAATTTAGCCTTGATAGGTGCAGTACTTGGTGTAAGAACTGGTTGATGTGGACTCACTTGAACTTTTGCACTTTCCGTCAATACAATATCAATTTGAACGAGGCATTCGTCGACTGTGGCATTAAACTCTGAGCTATCAATAATTTCCTTCTCGATATTATCTTTCGCGTTCAAAAGATCGACAATTTCACCATTTATACTTTCCAAGAGAGCAATTTTACCTTCTAAAATTCGTTTATTTACTTGTAGCTTCCGACAGATATCTTCAGTAATTTCACCAGCAATCAACTCACGGGATTTTGTCATAACGCTTTCTACAAATGTACGATGGCCTTGACGTGCCTTGATTTTCTTCTTGACATCCGCCATACTTGATATATTTCAACGAGATTCAATACAAATATTTCGATAAAATTCCAACTTTAAACACTTGAATTTGCTCTAAATTAGACTCAATACTTCCCGGGAGTCGGCACCATGAAATAAAATGTTGATTACTTCTGATAAACTTCGATAAATGTTGATTATTTTCTTGATAAACCTCGATCAGAACTTCAAAACATACAGATTACAAAAACAGCACATTGCGCCATCATTACGTCATGCATAATTTCTACGTCATGCATAATTTATCGCGATAATGTCAATTATTATACATTTAATATGTATTCTCGTTTCTAATTGGTCAGAAAGCACCGGCTAATTTTCAGTATTCGGCATTTATTACATATTTTTCGCCGATGACGTCATCAGCGTCCAATAATTGTTTTTTTGGATCGAACTTGCATCCAAAAAAAAAATTATTGGACGCTCTCGTGCCCAAACCCTTGCGCGGCCAAAAGCTTGAACCTATAAGCGAGCGAAAAAAACAAACAAACAATGGCCTAGTACAGCAGATTTGCTTCGCTGAATGAAATGAACTCTCCAAATTATTGGCAGATAAGGATAGTGAAAGCACGAAAAAAGCCACAAAGGGGTAAATAGAAGTAGAAATAGAATATTTAGCTGACCTTTGACTTTGTGCAAGGTATTGATATTCAAATTGTACTTTTCCTACCTCATGAACAGGAAGCGTTTTATACGTTTCTCATGTCTTTAAATGTATAATAAAACAATTATTGGATTCGGTTTTCGCATGATATCAAGAATTATTCAGACCTCGGTCCATGTTATCCGCCTCAGCTTCGCTTCGGCAGATAACATTGACCTCGGTCTGAATAATTCTTGATATCATGCTCAGCCTCATCCAATAATTGCTTATTATTTTCTACACAGGCTACCAAGCATTGTGCGTCATACTCTAGCGCGTTTTCGTCATGCTCTAGCGCAATTATTTTTAAAGTTTGGCCTGGTTCGAATTTTAGCGTTTTATATTTGACAACTTGACAGGTTTTATACATCATGGTATTTTGGGCACGTATAAAGTAATCCAAAGAATTTCAAATGCCCCGCCCCCGGGCAAAGGTTTGAGTTCAAATGCCCAAACCCCGGGACGTTCTTTATAGGAAAATGCCCTGGGGTAGCCCGGGGGGATGGGCACGCTTGGATTTGACTGATGCATAAATAAGCAAGTGAGTTTGTGGATAGCCCGCGTGCAGGCCCAAGGGAACTGATAGTAGGCCTGCAAGCAAGGCCCGGTAAAGGCCCGGTATTTTGTAAAACGCCCCTTTTCATAACACGCCCCATTCGCGCGTACTCGTTTGTACAGTAGTCTTTATTAATTGAGGTCTTGGAAAATTCTGTTTATTTATGAGTATCTTTCTGATTTATATAAGCGTGCAGTTTCTTGATTTACAAATTGTCAACAGAGTACAAGCGACAAGAAGGTCAAACGTATGCGTCTTAGTTAGCCATTATTGCCAATAACATCCTTTTGGAGAGTGGCATACGAGGTGTCACGCTTAGCAGACGCTTAGTTCAAGCATTCAAGACAAAGATAATTTCTCTTCACGCTGCTTTCAAACGTACTAAAGGTGGAAACCCAGTCAAATGGCTTTTAAATACCTGGCAGAACTCGTCATGCAGTGTAACTACATAGTATAATGAACTTGAAACGGATAAGCTGGATTTGTTAAGATTATTATCCTTTGCGGACTTTTTGGAGCATTTGGACGAAGGCCTAGGAGTGTAGTCACTGTACTCTTTGGCAAAACGTATAAGTTCGCTTTAATAGGTCGATTTTGCGCCATCTTGTTTACATATATTAAGTGTCATTTGCGCGTCATTCACTGTGCGCGGGGCACCGGTCACAAGTTGACTCAAATGTTCGTCGTAGTATTACGAAAGTTTGAAATGACCTGATTTTAAATATTGTTATCATCATTGTCATCAACGAATAAAATTGTTCAAAATTAATGTCGAAGTTTGCAGACCCATAATAGCCACAAGTAATCGAGTATCCATACAGTAAAGTTTTGACAAATATTGCCGCCCAGAAAAAATAATGGCTGAGAAGCAATTGCCCTTTTAAAATGGCTGCCCCCACCGCTTCATATTGCTTCCGGCGCCCCTGCTTGCACGTGCATTTGTGAGTCTATTTGGTATAACCGATCATCAATTATTCACTGTCAAATTTCTCTCTAAGCCATATTTTTTTATTCCTACCAATCACCAAGAACTTCAAGAACCTCTCCTAATATGTCAGTAACACCACTGTCAATTTTCGGTAGTCACATCAATGTGGCCACCATTGGCAGAGCAGATACTTTATCCAGTCCTAGTGTTCAGATCTGCATGTGAGAAAAAATAACTTCGGCGGCGCCCCTTTAAATTAAACCGGTCTCTAAAATTAGTGATTGACTCACCCCCCTGTAACAATTGCGTAACTTCATCTAATGCTTCGTAATCCTTAACATGGAACACGTGATCTTTTGAAGTAGCTATTTCTAGCAGCTCACTTTCCCTAATACTGCTCGTCACTCCCATGGCAAAGATAACGACCCGCCTTTGTTTTAGCTGGCCTGCAGGAATGCCAGGTTTGACGCCCACGTTAGATTTACCATCCGTGAGCACGTAAATCACTTTCGTGGCATCGGTTCTGGCTCCCGCAGCACTGTTGAATAGCAGATTGTTTTTGACGAATTGAAGGGCAGAACCAGTGGCCGTGGTACCACCTGTGTACCTGTGGAGTAAACAATCATTCTTTGAAACTTTACCCACTTTATTATTTTTTATTATATAAAGTATAGTGCTTTATGGAGTTTTCGAGCACTGATAAAAGTGATAATCTCACATGTGAAAATTATCGCTTTTCAATTATCGCTTTTCTGTAAAAGTTATCGCTTTTCAAAGACTGTCCTTTATATAATAAACAGAAAAATACATGGATGCTTGGAAATACAAAGAGGTGTTTCCGCGCGCACCCATGTATTATTCAGTCTCTATATAATCTCTAGGATGGTTCAACTGTGCACCCCTTACCTAATACCTTGAATGCCTTTTCGTAAACATTCCTTATTGATATATTTATTAAAGTTGAACTCCAACTTCACGGTAGTGGAATATGTAATGACAGCCACTCGAGTCTTGGTGGGAAAAATTGGGAAATATTCAATCAAATTTTCAACAAATTTTTTTTCCAAGACAAAGTTACTTGAGCCAATGCTTCCAGATTTATCCATGACAAATACTATGTCTTGTTTCGCCGAATCTATTACAAAAGATTTGAGGAATAAACTTCAAATACAGCATAAGATTTGGAATTATCAAACTCATTAATATTGCTGCAAATTGCTGTTTGTCGTTAGTCTGCAGCTTTCCTTTGTAAGATGTCAGTTTCAAATTAGTTCATCGTTTGTCATTTAGGATATTACATAATTTATATATAGCTATAATTTATATATAATGTGTAGAATTTACACTGGAAATTTCCATCTACAAAATTCTCCAGCAATTGTAAGTAACCAGTTAACCCCATTCTCAGACTATTCTTTTTATGTAAATTAAGGGCGTAATTTTCTTCGGGAGCTAAATAAATATAATTCTCGTTCAGGCCTTCCCGGCAAAGCCGTTCCCCATTTACCTTTTGCTGCCAGCTTGATAAATGATGATTTCAATTTTCGGAAGGTTATTTGAGCAGTCTCGATCGCTCGTTTTGATAATTCGCCCGCATCTGAAAAACAAAAAAAAATGGACAGCGAGGGGTGTGACAAGGGAAATCTTCCCGCTCTGGTTTCGTCTTGGTCTCATGTAAACATAGGGCATTTTTTATCAATATAAAAAGCCCATCAGCCCTCATGTTGTCCCACACTCAACCATTCCCCCCATGAGTCAAAGTCCCTTTTCCCTAAAATATAAGCAAAACATGAAATTTAGAAGGCATATCGGTTTTGACATTCTAGTAACTGAAATTTGCTTTGTGAATCTTATTAGATTTTAAACATTTATTTTCCTGTTGATTGCAGACTTGAGTTGTTGGAAGGCTCGGCTAAACAAATTAGTGACCACAGGGGCGTAAGAAGCAGCGCGGGCCCCCAACCCAATGTTTTATAAAGGTGGTGGGGGCGGAATAGCTTCCCCCCCCCAAAAAAAAAACAACTACCCAATTGAATTCGAAACTAGAAGTATTTGAAATCGTATTTATTTTTTATTTATTTATTCATTTTGTCACACACATTAAAGATATACATTTACGTAGAGATAACAATAACAATAACTAGAGAATGCTGCGACAGGAGAAGAAAACAGAAACTAAATTCCAATTGATATTCGACCCCTTAACAATTAATAGATAACGAGACGTACTAGTAGGACAATTATGCACGAACATATCACAGATTACATGGAAGTTAACATATAGGATACTGTACAACGAATTATAGAACAAGATTAACTATGGTGGTATGTAGGTAAACAGTTTGGCTTTGTAATAAGATTGTAGATGGTGCTTGAAGATCTGTAGGGAATGGGCGGCTTTGATGTTCGGTGGTAGATTGTTCCAGAGAATGACAGTGCGTGGGAAATAGGATTGTCGGAAGAATTCTTGATTATTGGAGACGATTATGTTATAGTTGTTAGGGTCGAAGTTGCGTGTGGCATAGGGGTTAGTTGCAGGTGTAAGGTAATGTTAAAGGTGACATTAATAAGGTTGTATTTGATTTTGTATAATAGTGTTAGGTCATAAAGTTCACGCCTGTGTTCAAGTGGGAGAAAGTTTAGGGATATTAGTCTGTCTCTGTAGGTAACATCACGAGAAGGGTAGTTCAGAATAAATTTCGTTGCTCTGCGTTGAACGTTCTCTATTAATTTACGTTGTTTAGCCGAGTAAGGTGACCACACACACGACGCGTACTCAAGCTTAGGTCGTACAACAGCACAATAGAGAAGCTTCCGCGTATTAGCATCCACAACGTCTCTAGCACACACCCGCTTAATTAGACCAAGGGTTTTATTGGCCTTGGTGCATATGTCTTCAATATGATTAGCCCAGGAGAGGTCTTTGGATACGATGACACCCAGGTCAGAGATGTGTGTCACACTTTCCAGGGGCTTGTCGTTCAGGTGGTATTGGAGTGAAGCAGAGGAGCAGACCTTTTTCCGAGACATGTGCATCACTTTGCACTTGGATGGGTTGAACGTCATGCCCCAGTAATTACTCCAATTATGAAGGCCTGAAAGGTCCGATTGCAACAGATGGTGAGATGCCGAGTTTATGGGCCATATACGTTAATCAAATTACTAGTATATATACGTTAATCAAATTACCCTGGGTACGAAGGTTGATATCTGCCAATCGATATTTTAATAACAACATTTCTAGCATAGGCTCACAAATCATAATGAAATAATTAATGAAAGGGCCTAATGAAAGAGGCAGAGAAGACTCTGGAAATGGAAATGCCATTTCCGATTATCCGGAGACCCAAAATTTTCCCGCTCGGGGCCTCGTGGGAGTCGGGCACCCTAAGTTTATCAGGTTAATTCCTATCCACTGAATGACCGAGTTGTGGTACAAACGTATACCATGCATGCAAATACTTAACTGAAGACTCAGTCCATCTATACAGCATGATGTAACGCTGTATATCCAAAAATCTGTTTCAGAAAATGCACGAATTGCAGTCCTAGGGGTAGAAAAATACAAATATTTTCTGAGAGAGAATACCCCAGACCGCCCTACTAATAAATACGATACCACACCAAACTTTTTGTCACCAACAACCATCTATTATCTCTCCACACTCAGTATAGTATGATCCCTTTTTGTAGATGCGGACGAATTCTTAAAAAATGCCCTGCATGTAAACAGTGACTATAATTCGTTTATTAAACTTCGACCGTAATAATATAAACAAGGACAGTCAGTACATGTCAAACAGAAAAACTGCTCAGAACACTAATACAGCGTGAACCAATTACGTTAGTGATTTGTTGCAGAACAAATACAAAACAACAAAACACGTGCAATACAACAATTATTGTCCAGCTTATCCGAAGTGTTGGGGGGCATTACAGTTCGTACTATAGACTAAATACTTAATATATCGAGTAGATAAAACTAATTTGAAAACTACACTTTCTATGAATTAATAAAATGAACTGCTATCACAGGACGAAAAGCGTGTCCTTAATCAGATTTAGCAAAGATACTAAAGATATTAAATGTGCGTTTACACCTTTAATAAGCTGACTAAAGGTGGTTAAATAAAAAGTTACATTTAATCGCATTTACTCTGAATAAAACACCTCTTTTGGAAACTGATACACTTAATTGCATTTAGTGAGGATATTAAAGCGAGTTAAAACCAACATTAAACCGCACATACTTTAATTACCTTTAATGCGCAGATTAAATGTTGACTAAAGGCAGAAATAACATTTAATCACGTTTAGTTTTATCTTAAATGAAGACAAAACCTGACACACACTGTCGATAATTTAACAGAATTAGAGCTATGCTGAATATTACAGTATAAACATGAAATGTTATACGTTATATCACCTGAAGTTAGGCGCTTATATAGACAGCGCAATTCGCTTGGACAGTTGATTCTATTGACATTTATAAATATAAAAATAAATTTTATCGCCAAAGGCAAAATACCTAAAACAGAAGCTATCATTTTTAGCTATCCAGCTTCAGATAGACAATTTCTTTATTTTGTATATGAACTACATACAATTTCTACATGTACTTACACACAGCTAGTCGTTCTACACAAGGATCTTTTGTATTTCCACTTTCTCCAATAAAATAATAGGTCATAATAGACTGCCCTCGATCGTAGCTGAGATATACGGCCTTGGTCTCGTTCTCAATCTGACTCTTTATTTTATTCGTGATACGCCTTTGTTTGGCATTTCCACACTCTTTCTCGGCACAAACTTTCATTACGTCCGTTGCATTTAAGACGTCGTTCCTCGGTGTAATTTGGTATTGAGACGTCGCTATTTTGCAGGTAGACAATTGACAATTCTGTTCAGCTTATGGAGGCACTGGGATTATAGCTTCCAGAAGGTTGCGCATTCCACTGGTAGCAAGTGCGCCACTCGCTGTGTGGGAATGCTGGTTAAAATGCGCCATTTCAACCGGCTTTGCGCAAGGTATACCACCAAAAGCTTTACAGAATTGAAGGTTGTTGTATTAAACTGTCGCTGCGAGGTTCTATGTAGGTATAATTTGAATGCTATATTCCCGCGCGCGCTATTTTAAACTTTTCCCGGTCGGATAACTGATCCCCTGTAGACTGTGTAATAAAACCTCGATCTGACGGTGTAAACATAAGCCGTTTACGATTATAGAAGAACTATGGATGGAATCAATTTGTGAATTACTCAATTATATGTTAACAAGCCCAATTTTTACTTTGCTCGTTGCTTTTTGGACGAAGGCGGATTTGATTTGTACGTGGGTGACCTCCCTAGTGTACAAAAGAAATCTGATACTACGAAAGATTCCTATTGGGAACAATAGTTCGAAGTCCAATTCCCGTTGCTTTTACAATAAACGTCTGGCCTTTATAGCTGTCACAGTCACAGTTCAATACTTGCTAGCTGTAATTTCGATATGACTGGACCAGTATGTTTTGTTGTTGTAAAATATCGTAGAGGAAAACAAGCTCCTTAGAGAAGAAAATGATAGCCAATACAAGTACAGGGAGTGAGAATGCGCTGAAGAATTTCAACGAGAAGATGGATATCATTCTCGATCTTATTCTGAGAGACGAGTCAGACACTCACACAAACGGGAAAAAATATACAGAGAGTGCCCAAGGGCAAGGCTTGCAATGTAAGTACATGTGAAACGTTTATTTATACAGTGTATATTTCCGTTTACAATTGTCAGACAATGCATCATTGCTTCGTACAGTATATGGATATAAAAAAAACTTTGTCCATTTGACCGTTATATAAATACAGTTTATTTGAAATATTGGCTCCAAATTTGAAATCATTTTGAAAATCAATGACATATACATATATCACTGTATAGTCCAGTCAGTCCAGTATTTTTTAGCTAAATACAGCACAATGGATTCACCGAATTAGTCTTTAAATTATATTATATTATATGCAACTGATTATTACCTGCTTCTTAAAATTGCCAGTATTAATTTCATACATTCGAGTGCCTCAATACGGTAATGCCTTCGTAGCCTGTTCATGCATATATAGAAGCCAGACTGTCCTGCAGACAGTACGAGATGCGGGATGAATTTCTCTTGTGTTTATATGAGAAAAATTCATCCCGCTTGCCGGGACAATTTTGTTATTCCGTTTGATATATTTTATTGTTTTGACAGTAAGTTGAAAATAGCGTGCGGCGGTATATTTGAACTTTCATCCTGGAAAACGGCCTATAGCCCGCTCGTGAGTGTTTATATGCAGAAATTTCCATCCCAGTAAGCGAGATCTCGCCTCTTTCGAGCAAGATCTCGGCAATCTGGCAGCCCGCTTGTCTATATAAATGCGCAGCAATTTTTACTATAAAAATAACTACACAGTGTGAACGAGATCTTGCTTACCGGCCTATCTTGCTTACCCTTAGGCCTAAAACTTGCGGATTTTGTATTGTAACTATGACAAGATAGATAGATCATAAGCAGTATAATGTACAACTATAGCAGCGTACTAGGATTATTTGCCAAATCAAAAGCCCTAAACCCAACTCTTTGCGTGCTTAGAGTTTAAGGTTTTCGAAGGATAACCTTTTTTCAACTAGCTGTTACCATACAATATAATGTTGCTAATATTATCGTATCTGTATTCATTTTTAGAAACTGGCAAGAACATTCAAACATCTTAATAAAGTTAACTGGAGCCAGGAAAGAGTGTGGCAGATGACCTCCGACGGTGGAGTACATGTCATCCGACAAAAGTGAGCTAGATGGACGAAGAAACTTATAGGGTGAAACAGTACAACGTGCGAAAGTTTGCCTGGGAAAGCAAAGAAGAGTCGATAAAGAATCATTAGGATTTTCTGCCTGGACTATCAAGGAGAGTCATGACTCATAATAGCAAGGGGAATCATCGAACCTGGCAAATTACCAGCCAACACGGCCAACTGTCCATGCAGATTGGGCGGGCACATATGATATGAGGTTGAAAATGGACCAGCGCAAGTCGCAGATGTTGACACAAATCCGCCACTATATAGAGGGAACGGGCTCGTTATTTACTTGAAATACATTATAAAACAGCTACCAGTTAGGACCAGCGCTAAAAATTTAAGGATTTGCATTATTCGCTTGGTTTTTCCCACTCTGTTTTAGTCTTAATTGCCTTTTACCGTTTCCAGGGCAATATAAGTGAATTTAGCTGTGTACACTGTAAATTTCAAGGAGTTCAATCAACTCAAAATGTTTTATTTTGTAACCAAAATGGTCTAAAACGACTACAGAATAACATTTTGGAGTTAATTATACAGACTCCTTGAAATTTACCAGTGTATTGTACATAAATTGGCAACAATTTTTGCCAGCTGAAAAGAATTTTCTAAAGAACGAGTCACAAACATTAGTCGCTTTTATCTTACAAAGCCAATCTCAAAACGTGATAATTTTAGGTTCCGTTTTTATACTGGGTCTTTGTCCGCACAAATCCGTTTTCGTATAATGTTTTCTATATTTCCTTGTAAACGGATAACAACTGATATCGTACGTGAGAACGCTATGCGAGAAAGGATTAGTCTGGGCTTATTATAAATGTTTCAGTTCGATATGTAATTTTAGTTTCATTCATACATGAACGGGTGTAGTATATGTATATGTTATAATAAATTTATTTTAAAGATGAACGCGTGTTGTATATTTGAGTTAATGTTGCAATTCATCATTACAAATGATTACTCTGATTTTTACATGTTCTTATAATAATTACCGAAGCATGAACCTTGAGTCAAGCAAGACCGGGTTTTTGTAGTCATGATCCATGAATAATACTGTATTGTCAGAAAGTATGACACAAATTCGAGATTTTCAATTTAAAAAGCGCAATAAAAAGCCCAACGTCACAAGCGATGCAACTTATTGCAAATATAATACTTTAATAGAGCGACTAAATAGAACTAAAATGGCACTTACACAAAGTTTAATCAATGTATGAAATGTGATTAATTCATTCTTTATATCGCTTTAAGCGGTCTTTAATCAACTGATTAAATTTACCTTTAATAACCTATAAGCAACACATTTTTGTATGATTAAAGTTGTCTTTAATCAACAATTCTACCAATATTAAAGACGACTAAATACATCTTTAACCGCATTTTATCGGTCTTTAATCGGCCGAATTAAATGCACACTTAGTATCCTTTATTGAACTTTAATCTCTGGGTATTAATGTGGTCGTTAATACACTTAATGCAACGAACTAAAGGTGTTAAAACGCACCTTTAATCTCTTTAATAAAACGCATTAAGTGCGACTAAACACGAATAAAATACACTATTAATCCTACTTTAATAGCATATTAAAGGTGCGCTTTTCGTCCTGTGTATA
>CACRXK020009050.1:0-11108 GCA_902702795.2 Paramuricea clavata | reverse complement strand
GTCACTAGTGTTCATTATAAAACTAAACTGACTTTTAAAATGGCTTTATCGATAAACTTTGAGTTAGCAATAAAATGATTTCAAATTCTGGCTTGCAAATAACTCAGTGCTTTCTTTTTTATTTAGAAATTCAATATCATAAAAAAGGGAATCAATATTAAAGATACACTAAAATTATATGCTGTTTGTTTAGTTGTTTCATATACGCAAAGGCCGTCGGGTTTTAAAGCCATTATATAATTAATCAATATTTAAAACAAACTTACCTTCGTTAACGTCGGCTCCCTTCTTTTAGACGATTCTTTCGCAGTTTCATTTTGAGAGAGCTTTTGAAATTTACAAAATCTTGCAAAAATGCGAGTAAAAATGAAATATATTTGCAAGAAATTTATCAATCATCAAATGGCAAGAAATGTTTGCTATTTCGCTGTCGTGATACATTCGTGCCAGTCGTTATAATGCAAAATTTAAATTGGACCAATCAGTGTCCGCTATTCATGACAGTCCGCCATATTTTTGAGATCAGTGAGGATGACCACCCATCGTTGGTCACCCACGCCCGCGATATTTGATGAACTTTAGACTCCGCTAATGCTTTCGTTTCCCCGGGTGTAAATAGCCGGGGGGAATTAGTACCACTGATTAGTACCCTCGCACGGCGCTTCGCGCCGTCGGCTCGGGGATAAAAGCTACCAAAAGTTGTGTGTGTAAGGTATAGAACACTCCGAAAATGCCATTTCCAACGATCTAGAGACTCCGTAGTATTTTCAAATTTTTTCTGATCGGGAACTATGGTGGCGCCTCGTCACACCCCATATAGGGATTCTCATAAGCACGCCTCGTATATGTACCGACATTCTGTCAAATGTGCTCATGAGCATGCATATGACCAAAGTGCATAATTTTCGTGTGCTTATGAGACACCCCATATTGGGATTCTCATAAGCACGCCCCGTATATGTACCAACATTCTGTCAAATGTGCTCATGAGCATGCTTATGACCAAAGTGCATAATTTTCGTGTGCTTATGAGACACCTCGTATTGAGATTCTCATAAGCACGCCCCGTATATGTACCAACATTCTGTCAAATGTGCTCATGAGCATGCTTATGACCAAAGTGCATAATTTTCGTGTGCTTATGAGACACCTCGTATTGAGATTCTCATAAGCACGCCCCGTATATGTACCAACATTCTGTCAAATGTGCTCATGAGCATGCTTATGACCAAAGTGCACAATTTTCGTGTGCTTATGAGACACCCCATATAGGGATTCTCATAAGCACGCCTCGTATATGTACCTACATTCTGTCAAATGTGCTCATGAGCATGCATATGACCAAAGTGCATAATTTTCGTGTGCTTATGAGACACCCCATATTGGGATTCTCATAAGCACGCCCCGTATATGTACCAACATTCTGTCAAATGTGCTCATGAGCATGCTTATGACCAAAGTGCATAATTTTCGTGTGCTTATGAGACACTTCGTATTGAGATTCTCATAAGCACGCCCCGTATATGTACCAACATTCTGTCAAATGTGCTCATGAGCATGCTTATGACCAAAGTGCATAATTTTCGTGTGCTTATGAGACACCTCGTATTGAGATTCTCATAAGCACGCCCCGTATATGTACCAACATTCTGTCAAATGTGCTCATGAGCATGCTTATGACCAAAGTGCATAATTTTCGTGTGCTTATGAGACACCCCGTATTGAGATTCTCATAAGCACGCCCCGTATATGTACCAACATTCTGTCAAATGTGCTCATGAGCATGCTTATGACCAAAGTGCACAATTTTCGTGTGCTTATGAGCAGTGGCGGCGCCAGGCTTCCAAATTTGGGGGGGCATTTGAGGGGCAAACACGAATTTTGGGGGGGAAAGATAGAATTTTTAAAAAGGTCGCCCCCCCTGGATATTCGCCCCCCCCCCCTCAAAACGTGGCGATATTCCTAGGAATATCGCCTCCCAGGGGGGTGGGGCGAATACCCTAGGAATATCGCCCCTCTTTAGGACATTCGCCCCCCTTATATGCGATGTGGTTTATTCAAATAATTTCGTGATACTTTCATCTTATTATTGCCTTACACGTTTGAGAATTTAACTCTGCAAAACTAAAGCTTTTTTGTCTTTTTTTTGAAACGTATTATTGGAGTATTGGCAAGTTTTACCATTCAGAGATTTACAAACTAATATTGAAACTGTAAAAAACAGTTTCATGTATACGCGCATTCACTAATGAGTAATGACAACTTATAAGCCATACATTTTCCGATAACGACAGAACGCTTGTGTAGCCTTTAGTCGCTCTTAGTGACTAATAATTTTTTTTGAGGGGGGGGCAAAATGGGGGGGGGGCAAAAAATAATTTTGGGGGGCATTTGCCCCCTTGCCCCCGGCGCCGCCACTGCTTATATGAGACACCCCATATAGATTCCCGCTGGGCATCGCCTCGTATATGTACCTCGACATTCTGTCAATGTGCTCATGAGCATGCATACATGACCAGTGCATAATTTCGTGTGCTTATGAGACACCCTTATATTAGATTCCTATAAGCACGCCCCGTATAAGTACCGACATTCTGTCAAATGTGCTCATGAGCATGCATATGACCAAAGTGCATAATTTTCGTGTGCTTATGAGACACCCCATATTGTGATTCTCATAAGCACGCCCCGTATATGTACCAACATTCTGTCAAATGTGCTCATGAGCATGCTTATGACCAAAGTGCATAATTTTCGTGTGCTTATGAGACACCTCGTATTGAGATTCTCATAAGCACGCCCCGTATAAGTACCAACATTCTGTCAAATGTGCTCATGAGCATGCATATGACCAAAGTGCATAATTTTCGTGTGCTTATGAGACACCCCATATTGGGATTCTCATAAGCACGCCCCGTATATGTACCAACATTCTGTCAAATGTGCTCATGAGCATGCTTATGACCAAAGTGCATAATTTTCGTGTGCTTATGAGACACCCCATATTGGGATTCTCATAAGCACGTCCCGTATATGTACCAACATTCTGTAAAATGTGCTCATAAGCATGAAATTTTCGATGGGTCCGGGGTCAGGAAAAAATCTGAAATTTTCGATGGGTCCGGGGTCAGGAAAAAATCTGAAATTTTCGATGGGTCCGGGGTCAGGAAAAAATCTGAAATTTTCGATGGGTCTGGGGTTCCCATAGTGTAACCATGGCAGGCTGTCTAAAATACTTTCACAGGCTTGCCTAATTTTAGGGACCGCCTGCCAGGGAAAGCCCTTCCACGTGGCCATGAGAATATATTGTTTGGGTTGAAATTTGTTTACTTGCGTGGATATATTTTGGAAACTAAAGCGTTGAACTTCACAATGTTTACATAGAATAATATTCTGATCATCTTCACGCATGTTCTGCAAACAATCGGTGTATGAATGCAAAAGCAAGCAATCAATCGGGAAACTCTTGTTGTCTTAATTTAGACTGGCCAGAAGAATTTTGATAAAAAATTCTGATAGAATCCAGTTTCAGTATATTTTCTACTATAGCACACATTAATTAACACTAAATTAACCATTTCAGTGGCAATGCACCCTGATGTGCCCTACTTTAGTATTTTACTCTGTCTAATGCCAGATGACTTTACTTGTCAAGTGGAGAGTCTGAGTGCTGCCACTCAATGGGTTAAACCATGTATAAAATACCCAGTATACAATAGTGTATATAGTATATGCCAAACTCGCACTGGACTTATATGTTGCTACATCACCTATTCGACTTATTTGTTATTGTATCTGTCTCTTTTACTGAAATGTACATCAGGAGAACATGACAAAAATTTATGGCAAGTTCATGGTAGGAGTTATAGTTATTAGGTAGATGTTCGATCGTTTTTCATGTTAGCTGCATGCATTTTGGGTCTATCTGTTGATTAAAATTGAGAATTTTGCCAGCTACATGAATTAAATTTGCTGCCTTGCCCACTCCCTGTGGTAGCAATAATCATTACATGTCAAATTTTCCCTACTATAATAAAATAACTGAACTCCCCTACTAAACCAATATTTTTAGGTGCCCCCCCCCCCCTTTTTGGTCAAAAATACCTCATGACCCAATCTTGTTCTACGAGTACAAGCATACTCTGGGAACGAGATTGCTCATGACCCACCCCCTTTTTCTGCCAGCCTACCCCAGTTCACTGGCCTACCCCCAGTCATAAATAATGAATGGTCCCTTATATTCAGGGGGGCTTAAAGTTGGAATGACCTGAGTGTGATGAATATGGTGGGCTTATACACATATCCTAGCTGAATCATACTGACATCACCTGATTCACCTTGGTCAACCTTTTTCACAGGCTTTATAGCCAAAGTGAGATACTTTCCAGAAGAGTATATTCTGTAAGAATATACACTATGTGCAATATTTTAGAAACTTTATATCCAGGTTTAATAAGGAAGTTAATATTATTATTAAATAGGATTCATAAACAAACACGAAATATTAGCCAAACTAAGCACTTTCCTCTATTGACAATTGAAGGAAGCTTTAGAAAAGAATATTTCTCATCAACTATCGACAAAAAGGAACAAAACAGTACAAAATATAAAGCTTTGTACCTTTTGTATCGGTTATAAATTGACGGTGTAGATTTCATTTCGCCGATTCATCCCCTTGGCTAGCCATACTCTTTAAATTTTAACCTTCGACAAGCAAATACATGTGAATAATATATATTTACTTAAATATTTTATTATTTTCACTATTAATACAAAAACAAGGCGCAGAATGCAAATATAAATTTGTTTTGTACACTGAAATTTCAAATTTCTGAGCCGTCTCGCACATATCTCGAACTCGCGGGACCGGCGCGATATTTTCCTGCGTCCTGATTGGATGATGCCCACGCATGCGCTACGTCTACAGTTATCGCGCATGCGTTAGTTTCAAAGGTTTGGAAACACCGAGCTGAAGCGTCGCACATGCACCGCACCGGGCAACTGAAACGTACTTATATACCGAATCGTTACCTTTATTTGTGTGTGGTAGTTACCGATCATAGGATCTTGCGAAAAGGGTGCCAGGCATAATGGTCTGGGAGCCGCCGGCACTCTCCCCCATCGTTCGTTCGATACCAGTTGGTAACTGAACCACTGCGGCCGCTGAACTTGGGGGGCATGTGGTTCCCCAATTCTTTTAAGCTTTTTCTAAAGTGCCCCATTCAAAGAATAAAAAAAAAATTTCTTGAATGAACGCCCTCTTTTGTGGAAAGAAAGTGCCCTTTTTGCAGTAGTAAAGACTCTGTAAAAAAGGCCATTTCCGACGTTATAGAGACTCGCCTCTTACGATATTAAACGTTGGGTTTAGCCAAAGAGACGGATTTGACCGAGTTAGCAGAGTCGGGAAGTATGGACTGATGGAGTACTTTTGTTTTTAAAAAAATTATTTGTAATTTACCGCTCAACCGATCTTCTGTTCTAATTTACCGATCAATTGAATTGCGACTAAAAAAGTTAGCAGTGTGTTTTGTGCTTTTATCTAACTTATAAAAATCTAAAAATGTACCATTACTACTTGTTTATGTCATAATAGTCTTATCAAATTTAAAAACACGATTAAAAACCTAAATTAAACTTTTTTATGTTCTATTGATAAAGTTTCACGCCAGGACACCAGCTATTTTACCATTTTGTAGGTACCTGTCTACTTTCTGGTCCGCCTTCATTTTAACCAATCAGATCACGATCCACAAAAGCTCGTAATCTGATTGGCTAAATGAAGTGATCCGTTAATCCCACCAAGCTTGGAAGAGTGGTACAGCGAAAGTAACTGACTAAACTGAGCCATGGCAAAATAAAATGAACTGCAACGGCAAAACAAAATAAACTCATGGGAAAATAAAGTTAACTCACGGCAATGATATAGGCACTTTAACAAGACGCTCGAAATAGCCTCCTCGGCAGGCATCTCCCATTCGCAGGCAGAGAGGCCTTAGATGGTACTACAATCGCGACTTTTGGGATACTAGTTCAATGGCTTCGACTCCCACCGTGATCAGACAAACTTTTCAGAGTAACATCGCAAACATCATTATATTCTTGTCGTTGAATCCTCAATGCCGTAAAAAAGCAGTTTTATTAAGAACGTATATTTATACTGGTTAAAATATTAAAAAGAATGGACCACAAATGTTTCGGGCATTTAATAGATAAATTTGCTCGCTTTCGCGGTCACGAAACAATAGCATTCTGTAATGTGCTCATGAGCATGCTTACTGACCAAAGTGCATAATTTTTGTGTGCTTATGAGACATCCCATATAGGGATTCTCATAAGCACGCCTCGTATATATACCAACATTCTATAATGTGCTCATGAGCATGCTTATGACCAAAGTGCATAATTTTCGTGTGCTTATGAGCCACCCCATATTGAGATTCTCATAAGCACGCCTCGTATATGTACCAACATTCTGTAATATGCTCATGAGCATGCTTATGACCAAACTTCATAATTTTGGTGTACCTATGAACGTGCTTAATGAGACACCCCATATAGGGAGAGATATTGAGGATTATCGCGATCGCTGGAAAAAATAACCAAGTTTTTCATTATTAAAAATAAATATGCCTCTCAGAAAGTTTGAATTGAGTAGTTTTGTTATCCACTAGGCATAGGTTCGGGCGTATTAACAATAGACCTTTCCGGTAATTACGACAATATATAGATGTACAATATAGAGGGTCTCCACAAAGAGAGACTTGGAGCAAGTCTAGTAATTACGTCACGACTACACTGTTCAACTTAGGACTGCCTTAAATGGAATGGATTTTAAGTTTGTTTTTCAATAAATGAATTTATAAAGAATCTACAAACGGAGCTTCTGAGTAAGTACTAGGTTATGTTTCAACTTAAAAATATGAACTTTCTCATGTGTGTTGATAAAATATGTAACTTTATCAGTAAAATTGTTTGTAAATATGTATGACTTTCTATCCATATACAAAATGTATGGTTCCAGATCTCTTTAGGTTGTGGCCTCCTGGTATTTTTAGCTTAATTAATAGTTATTTCAGGAGGTCACCAGTGACCCTTTAGTATATTGCAAAATTAAGGTTCGAATAGTCAAGTTGCTACGAACAAAAAGTTTCTGAAATATTGGAGTTTTTTTTCAATATTTGTATTGTATTCTTGCTATGAATATTCATATACTGACATCAATATCCATTTTTTTCGCAGCAAATTTTTACGTCATGTATGGTGAAATATTTCAGCATTCTGCATTCCAGACATTTCAGTAATACGGGACCGGTCATTAATTACAGGGGAGGGGGCTGGTGGAAATGAAAAATTTGATGCTAAAATTTTGTTGCCCCCCCTGGAGGACAACACAATTATACTTACCTACGCGCACACACACGCAAATAATAAAATGCACATTCGTAATTTAAAGTTCTTTAATATAAAGTAAAGCCACATTTAATCATACTGCCCTATCATAGTTGCCAACATTGAGAATAAAACATCCGTGAGATTTTGCTTTGGGGGGCCACCATAGTTGGCACCGAGCGGAAAAATTGAAAATATGGAGTCTCTAGATCGTTGGAAATGGCATTTTCAGAGTCTTCTATACCTTATACACACAACTTTTGGAAGAAAAAAGTTTTATGTAATTTGACGCAAATGAAGTCACTCTTTATAAGGCCACATAAAAAAAAATAGTTGGTTAGCGTCCCCGCCCGCCCACAAAAAAGGCCCCGCTCAGGATTTTTTTTTTATTTTTTATTTTAAAATACCCCGATTTTTATTGATCAACGAGCTCTAATATATGTAGTATTTCTGTTGACTGTAGTCAATTGTGTTAATAATTTGCGAAATTGTGTGCGAAAATGACGGTATGAATTATATTTTGAAATATATAAAAAAATATCTGTACTGCGCAAGAAAATCCAGCTTCGGACCTAACAGTGAGTAAAACCAAGGCGTTAAAAATTAGTAAAAATTTAAAAAAAAAGCGCCCGCCCGCCCACTTTTTGGCAAAAGCTAAGGACGCTAACCAACTATTTTTTTTTATATGGCCTAACCAACAAAGCCAACATATTTAAGAACCAGTTGGGTTATTTTCGAAATCCGTGAGAGACCGTGAACTATGCCCTATTTACTCATGTATCGTAATTTATATATTCTTTTATACCATTAAACATTAACTATTGAATCAACGGCTGTTCCAATGTACATGTTTATGTTGAAATCAGTTTAACAAATGGTGTTGTGTTGGAGTTTACTACAGTTTTATTGCTCTCTATTTTTATCTGTAATGGTATAACAGGGTCATGCGGGGCAGGTATTAATATTGCACAAAAATATCTATTCATGACGTGAGTCATCCACTGATTGCTTGAAGGAATATCTTGAAGCAGAAAGTCGTAGCCGGATAAAAAATTCAAGTCTCTTTCTAGAAACACGGCATTTTTATACGACGTTTTACTTACGATTCTGAACGACATACTGCCTTACTGGCATTGCGAATTTCGATTAGACGATTTATACTATATATTTATTAGAACTTTAGTCTTTACTGTAAACCATTTATTTCCAACGACTAAAATTCTGAATGGTGATAAGTCCAATTCCAAACTACGGGTTATACAACCATCAAGCATTTTTCCCAGCAAAAACAATTAGAAGTTTTACCCAAATTCTAACACAATCTAACCTATCTGATACTAGCTAAAATTATTGTTCAAAAACAACTCTTTAAATTGCCCCGTTGTCTAGCGCTAGCTTTAGAAGCTATAAAACGACCCCAAAACAATTAAATTCCAATAACTTCTTAACTTTTGTGGCAAAAAGAAATTTTCCATCTTATAAATAATTTATTATTATTGAAGTTATTTTAGGAAAATTCCCACATATTTCAGGGGGGTGCAACGACATTTTCTATGCTTCGATGGCTGCCAGATTGGCTGTGCCTCAGAGCAATACTCAAAATGTTTAATTTTAAAAGGGTTTATTGGGTAATATTTTGATAGAATTGCTTCTATATTTTTCGAAATGGCTTCTGTGAAAGTCGCAGTGCGTGTCCGTCCATTAAATCGAAGGTAAGAATGAGTTTTGTCGACTGTTGCGACTCACTTTGGGAATATGTTTTTGTTATTAATATCTTTCAGTAGAGAAATAATTCTTGATCTTTCCATTCTTTCGTTAGGGAAAACGAACTGAACGCAAAATGTATCATACAGATGCAGAATAATAAAACAACAATCTTTAATGCTCATGTAAGTATTAAAATCATCCATTTCCTTGAGAGAATATACTTTTAGATTAAGATCATGAGTTTATCTGTTTACGTGGATAAAATCTATTAATTTTTTTGTTTTTAAAATTTTGCCAAGGGAGAAGACGACAAGAAGGATTTTACATTTGATTTTTCATACTGGTCGTTTAATAGTCGCGATCGACACTTTGCTACCCAAGAAAGGGTAATATATTGTTTGAGGGTTATAATTTGTTACTTTATCTGACTTTGCCCTTGAACTTTAAATATTGCATTTAAAGATCTATGTATTTTCAGCAGTAATACATAATATTATATATGTATATATTATGCTTGATTATAGAAAACTGTTTTAGGCAGCATCCTATTATGCCGAGACAGGATGAAAATTTTCTACTTTGGTTTAGTGACTCTAGTCTAGCTCTGTTA
Source organism: Paramuricea clavata (assembly GCA_902702795.2). NCBI lineage: Eukaryota > Metazoa > Cnidaria > Anthozoa > Malacalcyonacea > Plexauridae > Paramuricea > Paramuricea clavata. Next base: position 1,402 of record CACRXK020009050.1, on the reverse strand, counting down.
ATTATCATGGGATGACATATTGTACTGTACTAACATACTTTGTAGTGATTTTCACAAATTTAAAAGCTCCATATTGCCAATAAAAATTAAAGCTGTATATTTTCATGAAAGTTGTATATTGCCAAAGGCACACAATAATTTTAAAGCTAATAAGAAGTATTTTAGTTGCAACATAGCATTTCTGTGCAGTAAAAGTCAACCAAAATATGTATGCCTTCCTAGCAATATATGACATCTGCTATAATTAAATCTACTATTGTTGCTATACACTGATATTGGCTTTACATTTTATTATTCATAAATAATGATTGTGTTAATACACGTTTCCGGAAAGTTGTCACCTTGGCTATAGGATCTTGTTTTCAAAATTGAAACGTTCTGCTTTAGCTAATGTCACATACATACACGAAAACAAGGCCATATAGCCAAAGTGACATACTTTCCAAGCCTTGAATTATATGCCGGACATTTGTTGGGCTGAAAAAGTCGGTTTTGTCAGGCAAAACTTTTGATCTGCCAGACATTTTGTCCGGTGGAAGATTTTTATTGCCACATAAAATATATCTGGCGATAAAATGTATATGTCGCCCATTTATGCTATTTATCATGTCATATGTGTTCTAACGTAAGCCATTACTGATTACTATGCACAGTGTGGTGCCGTTATAAGTGCTTAGCCCATGAATGGTTTTGTAAAAAGTAGTTTAGAAATGATGAAATACTAATACATTTTTACTGTCAAATGACAAAGATAAAGGGCACCTGATCTGGGGTTCCAGGAATAGTGCGATCACCGAGGAACGGTTTAATCTGTGTAATATGTGAAAAATCGGACTGGAACATAATGTTCGGAAAATATGTATTTCAAGGCTTGCTTTCTGAATGGGTGCATTGATCTAGCCTGCCCACCTACAAATTAAATTTGTCATATTTTTAGATCTGACTGAATAAACATTACTGGTACACTGCATGTACAATGCAACATCCCAAATATTTCTCCATGCACAGCATACTAACACAAATAAATTTTCTGACAAAAAATAATTTTCTGACAAACAAATCATTTCTGAACTATAGGCTTGGTTGCATGTGCAGCAACCAATTTCCTTAATGCAGCCTCTTCTAAAAGTGGTATTTTATTTAAATAGAAAAATCCCTGTTAAGTTTATAGACAGGAGGTATATTTCAGGACTTGAAATAACAGTTGATCACTGATCCATGATCGGCAAGGAGTTGTTTATGATTGGTGGAAAAACAGGTTTTTCAACCAGGATAAGCAGGGAAAGTCATGACTGCCCGATCACCATGATCAGGAACTTTGGGAACCTTATTTCAAGTCCTCGTATTTTATCTTGCAGGTGTTCAAAGACTTGGGAATTGATGTTCTTAATTCAGCTTTTGA
>CACRXK020009049.1:0-11203 GCA_902702795.2 Paramuricea clavata | reverse complement strand
GGGGGCGGCTGCCCCCTTGCCTTTTGCTAGGGGGGCAGGGGGGGGCAGAAGTGCCCTTTTAGTTGTAAAATACTACGTGATAAATCACATTTCCAACGATGCTTTTTGTAGGAAAATCATGAGATTCAGGTAATTTATAGTTTATATTTATAAAAATTTTGGAAAATTTTTGGAATTTAGAAAAATATTTTGAAGAAATGGCGAAAATTAAAGATATGCGGAAAAATTTTTGACTTCACGGAAAATTTTTGTATGTCCGGAAAAAATTTTTGACCCCTAAAATGGTACACTGACCGAAAATTTTTTGGCGACGGGGGGGGTCGCCCAAAAATTTCCATTGAAAAAAAATATTTCCGGTAGATTTTGATGTTTTGCTCTATAGAGGTGCCCTTGGTGTGCGTCCGCCCCCCTTTACGACAGCCGATCAACCTGAAAGATAACAAACACTTCTTGGCATTTTGTGCGAAGTCTCTCCATCAGTTACGGAAAAAGACATACCATCATTGTTAAAAATTTTATCGTCTGCGTCCTGAAACTCGTCCTCGTCATGGCACACACTGGAAATGGTGAGAGCCTCACGTGTTGTGTTTTGAATGTCGGCTGCTTCTTCTAGCGATAATCGTGATGAATGTCGAGAAAGAGTCTAGGAAAAAGAATGATTCACAGTTACTAGGTTACCAAAATTAGCACATTCATGTTCACCAAGGGTGGGTAGTAGAGAACTACTATTTTCAAGTAGCCAGTAGTTTTTGACTACTTTTTTAAAACAGTAGCTGTAGTTATAGCGAACAACATTTTGCCGAAAAGTAGCCAAGTAAGTTCTTTGTATGTTTGCATGGCGATATAACATATAATAGTTTTGTTTGTGGAAACACCACGTAAATTTATTACTGCAAAGCTTGCGATCCGTAAGCCCGGATCTTCATCAGTGCTAATAATATAGTGCTAATCATATTATTAACACTGATGAAGATCCGGGCTTACGGATCGAAAGCTTTGCAGTAATAAATTTAGTAGCCAAGTAGTTGACTACTTTTCAAACAGTGAATCGCTATTCGCTACTTTTCAAAATTGTTAGCAACTTGATAGAATAGCATGATGTTGAGACACAGTTTGCTTAAAATCAATGCTCAACAATTCGCACTCCTGAACATTGTAGTGCTTACAACAATGTTGCTTTGTGTTTACTGTTGCTAGGGTACACTTATATCCTACGTATTTTGTGAACCCCAAATTTATCATACCACAGGATATGTTGTACGAAAGTGACTATCATTTTCATCTTCATCCAAAGGTTCAGTAAGTAAAGGAAGGTTGGAAATAAACTAGAAAATTATTTAAGAAGATCGATATAGAATATAATGATGTTTACACTCTTGGTCGTTTTCACCATATCACTTCACTTATATCACTATAGAGTACCTGCATGAGTTGCTGATATTTCTCCTCTGACAACCTGATTTCAAGTTGCGGAAGAATCCCTTTCATCTTAATTCTGCAGTCGCAAGGTAAACAGAAAGAAAATATCTCTATAAGCTTAGGAAAACATAAGTATGCATAAAATAAGCAGCAAGGACCTTGTATAACTATAAGAATTAACAGCTCACTGACACCTTACCACTGGAGCAGCAATAATTAATGCTTACTCATGATTGTTTTCTACATGTTTAATAGATGTGCTACAGTATTTATTTTTAATAATAAATTTTCATGTTCATTAGGAGCGATAAACTACTGTGTAAGTGGCCAAATAGAGTAAAAACCTCAAAATGATAAGAGTGTACAATGAAATATGATAATGATATTATTAAAGTATGATTCCAATTCAGCGGACCAGGCAGATCATCACATACAGTACATGCTCGAAAATTAAGCACCATGCCCCAATCTCGTCCTATAATAACAGACTTAACTGAATGGTAAAGAAAGTACAAGTACAAACATGACTGCGTGCCTCCTAGTTACCAATTCTTACAATCACTCAAGACACCACATGTCATAGTAAAAATTCCCATAGTGTAAATTACACTACAGAAATAATAAGTGCATTACTAAATCGATGCACATTTACACAATCTCCGTGGTATATCCATAGGATAGAAATGGAAATTACATTTAACATACTATTTCCAACAATCCTAATTGATGCTACTGTATTGCCATATTAAGGACTTTGAAAAATAATTCTGGTGTGTACGAGGGCATCTACCCTAAAAGCATATCTATCAAATTTTTGCCCCACCTATATAATTATAGGTTTTCCTATATACAATAAACAGCCATTCTTAATTTACAAAATAAAGAGCACATACTCAGGTAACGATGAATATATTCTGTTCGTGTTTCTCACAATTTCCAAGTTGATCGCAGAAGAAGGTAACAGATGAAATGGTGAGCTTGATTGAGCATGCGCAGACAACCAATCATCACCTGGAAAACAAGTTTGAGTTTGAATTTATGGATAAATATAAATATTGATAAAATTTCTGATAACAGGATAATGGCAATTGAACTGAATGTAGTGCAATTTGGTCAAAAACGTTACAAAATCATTGGACTACAAAACGAGAGTTTGATTAATCTGCCTTTAACCTCTGACTTCAACCTTTATAACAAGCTAGGCCAGAGTAATTCCCACAATTTCGAATTATTGACAGGTACAATACCTTTATCTGCAATAAGTACTTGCATGTCGCTTAATGTGACATCAAAGTTATCGCACAACATGTTCTCTAACTCACTTTCAGTTGCATCCTGGAATACATAAACACATACACATATACAGTATAGCTGTAATATTAGTTAAAAAGTACGAAATATTTATTCATATTACCTGAATTAGTGATTGTTTTGAATTCAGGTCAGTTTTAATAGTTAGGTGTCCAAAATCGATGACAAACACTGAACCTGGACTGTAAAAAGCAAGAGAGAATATCTGTTTTTGTTTTAGTCATACATATTCCATAAAAAATCTAAAACAATTTGACTAATGATAATGAGGTCGATCCTTCTTCATTTTTCTTCATTTTGCATACCGAGAGGTTGGTAATATTTCTATTATTCGAGACTTTAGTACTAGACTGTAGTCGAAAAACAAACTATAAAAATATGACACAGTCACACAGTTTCTTATTAGATGTACTTGTTACCTTTCCATCGCCCCATACTCGGGAACCACAATACAAGGCGACTTAAAGTTTACGTCGAAATAGACAACCTACAAAATGAAAGGACCAAGAAGCAAGAAGTGTATTATATCTTTCCATGTATTATATCTTTCCATGTATTTAAAAAAACATAAAGTTAATTTTTTATGGTTCATAAATTTACAATATTAGACCTTATTGAACGTTTTCGTTTTATCTTAAAGCTTAAAGTGCAAAATTAGTTAGATATATAGTAAATATTGAAGGCTGAGGTTACTCGTCTGTGGTATACACATATACATTTCAACAAGCAATACTTTGGGAACAGACAGCATTCTTGACATCAAATTGTATCATAAAGGAGCAATGAAAAAATAGGATCAGTAGGCAAGCAAACAATCCAACCATGTCCAAATAACATTACGCTCGCCAGATGAACAGTCACAAAGGGTCGTTCTGGGACGTTTTTGTTAGGTCTCACTTTTTAACCGGACTTCATTGTACACAACACTCATCTTATAGCTACACTAACACACTATTTGACTGGGAAAGAGATGAATTTATGCTACTTACAGTTTGTTGTGATACAGCATATTCTAGGCCAGCTCTTGTACGATTTTGAAGCTCGATTAACCCTGACGAGGCCACTTCAGTAAGTCTGAAATATATAGGGAAGATTTCGTTGTGATCGAAACAGAAGTCAATAGTCATTTTTGAAGCTCCTTGGTTTCATTCCTTCTTTCTCAAAGTTATATACTTGTTCCTCAAACGCCCGAGTTCGTCCACAAACAAATGGTATAATTGTATACTGTACTGTACATGCAGTCTTTAATGGAACTATATATGTACAGTAAGTGTAATGCATTTGTCTGCTGTACAGCATAGGTGGCGAAATGACGAGTGCAGTGTTGCTTTTTAGATCATATATTCTGCCAAAACGTAGATTGGGATATACCCTGTGAAAGTTTAAGGTGGGCTTTGTCCTAATGCAAGTACATTTGATCTCCTGTGCAGCCTCAGGCTCGGTGCAGGTAATTAATGACTTTAAGCATATGCTGAATAGTGAATGATAGCGAGATAAAGCTCTGTGGGCCAACCAACTACTGTACCTTAATATTACCTTAAGAACGTATTCAAGAAATATTTCATTTATGCCAAAAGTCGCTATACTGGCGTAGGCATATATCATACTTACTCTTGTAACGCCCTACTCTCAGGCATTTTGAAGAACTTCAAAAATTGGATAACTGTGTTCTGGAAAGGAACATACATGAAGATATTACGCTTGTTGAAAGGGGCATTTTAAGCACATGCAGCACAGTTGACTTAATCAGAGCGGGGGCAGTGAATAGACAACACGAAGGCGTATACTAGCAGAAAATTGTTATTAAATGTTCAATTCCAAAATACCGTATCATGAACAATTTTCACTGGTTCCAATTTAAGCAACACAGAATAATCCGAAGACACATGTATCGGATTAAGTTCAAATGAAAATTCAAAGAAAACCAAATCGTTATCTAAAATGAGAAAAGCGGATTGATAAATTACCATACGATTCTCGTATAACAATGGCAAGTGCGTTTGTCTGTATTTAACGAAATCCATGCAATTAACACAAAATATAAAAGTACAAATCCTGGTGCTGAACCGCCAAAGTGAGAATACAACATTACTTCTTCCCATTATTTGTATGCAGATTTCTCCGAGCACGACTTGGAAAAATCAGTCCACGAATCAAAGGAGACCGCCCTGGGAATCTTCTTGAACTTACCCTTTTCATTTTTCTGAACATATAACAATTGAGGCAAAGCATCAACATCCAGGTTTGATTGGTGGCCATAGAGATTGATATCCTTGACCTCCAAGTTAAAACTATAATACAAATATAAAACTATAATAAGTGACAAGTTTCCTTAAGAGGCAGTTACATGTTTGCGGCGCCTTCCAACATTTTCTTGAAGCCACAGAATGATAGCTTACTAGTTACTACAATATGGTTATAAAGTTTTCTAATCATAGAGGGAAGAGCCTGGGAACGAGGTTGGGATAATGTGAATTTTTTAATGTGAATGTTTACTACAATATAGTCAATAAAAGGGTCAGAATATGTGGTAACCTAACTTCGTACTCTATATTTCGTACATGCACAGAATTTTAACTGAAGTTACTTATTAAAAGATGATGGAGCCTCTCCTTTCTAACAAGGGTGGAACCCCTACCTTGTATTAGATGAAGACGGTCTATGTTGCAATGATCCAGAAACACCACACATTGATACAAAACTTAAATTTCTGGAAAAATCAAAAGGATTGTGTGTCAATATTATTATATTTCATGGCTCTGTGCAGTTCTGTACTGGTATGGAATTGCATAATTATGGTGCAGTATAGTGCGGTATGTTATGGTACAGTATGGTACTGTATTGTATAGTACGGTATAGTATGGTATGGTACTGTATGGTATGGTACGGTATAGAATGGTATGGTACTGTATGGTATGGTATATGGTATGGTATTGTATATGGTATGGTATGGTATGGTATGGTACGTATGGTATGGTATATGGTATGGTGTTGTTAGGTAAGATATGGTATGGTAGATATGGCATACTGTAGAATATGTTATTGAGTTATTGTATACAATCGTATGGAAAGAAATGGTATGCTGGAATAATTTTAATGTTATATTATACTGTAATACGGTACACTGTGTAGAATTAAAAGAAATGTATGTCAATATGCTATTATGTATGCCATACAATATATGATCCCCAAAGATATAGAATGACGTGGAATGATATTGCACTTTGAATTGCATACACAGTATATAATATGGTTGTCATGATACCTTCTTAATTCGTTCAACAAACAAACTTCGAAATTCTCCATCGAAAACAACAACTCATACTTGACATACTGAAATTGACAATAGGTTACAACGTTACCGAAGGTTGCAATGGGAAGCTGTTAGAGTTGGCGGGTCAAAATCATACATTTGGGTATGTGAGTAGCTTTAATTTATAACATGATGCGGACAAACCTCCTTCGGATATTTCATTTCTTCAATGTTTTCAGAGTAATCAAGAACATTGTATAAATGCTGTTTTTCCGCAGGTGATAAAGCAGACAGTGATAAAGATGAGGACAAATCAAAATCTGAAAATCAAATAAGTTAGTTACCGGAATACATCAATATCTTTGCACTGGCTTAAATAATTTCAATTAGTATTACAATTCTTGTTAATTTATATATAAATACTTGTAGCTGCTATATTAGAAAAACAAATTATAGTAGAAATTAAACTGTTTTGTTATCATGCACTGTTCCCACCATTACCTGGATCTCGCATTGATATCTACTATAAATTACTGGTAGATATTAGTGATACTATTACCAGAAATACAAACTCAACAATGAGATAATTTTAAACATTCCTAAAGTATAAATAACAACTTCTGTTGTAGAACCCTGAGAATCTTTAACTTTTAGCCGTCACACCTAACACGTGTATGATGTTGATATTCCTCAGACGTTTACAACTGTGTGTATAAATTGTTATTAGTGCCGTCCCTTATCTCTTCCTACTGCACGATACAATGTGTCGTTAAACCTTTATATACAGCAATTTATCAGTACTTCCATATTTAATCCAGGGGCCCTCTATAATGGAGTCAGAAAATCTGTGGACATTAATATGTCACAAAGCTTGAAAATTCAACCTAATTAAGTCGGCCACTGCTGACTTGCTATAAGTTGCTAGAACAAGTTTCAAATCATTCAACATTCTTACTACAGTTTCATGGCAACAGAACGTTTGATGTTTTAAATACATCACATAGTCAGCTGTTGTACTTGTACTGTAAATAAACACTGTTGTAAAAACTGCTAACTGAAGAGTATATGTATTGACAACATCACACTGCATAAATAGTAACAACACTATATACTATAGTGCATAGTAAGAGCGATATATATGGTAAAATAACAACGCTGCATACTGTTCTACACTGTCTTTATCGCACCTTCTGCAGACAATTCTTTGTTCTCGGACTCGTTTGAACCAAATATCCAATCCCACCATCCACTTGCAGGTTCCTCTAAATTACTATCCTCAGTAATACCAGGTTCCGTCTTGAACTATTGAAAAAAAATGTTAAAAAGATTTACCGATTTACAGATGATTCATAACAGAACAAAATATATATATATATATATATATATGAAAAAAGTTTTCAATGCAGAAAAAAGGAAAGACCAGGGAACTAATGTATAAATTGCAACGAAATGGCTATAGGCACGCTGATCAATTTGTGATGCAAATCGTAATCGTTACCATAGCGACGTTTTCATCTTCATATAGCGGGAAAAGTGAATAGAATTGAGCTAGGTTTATAAAAGTTTTTATTTATTTTTTGATAAACAAGGATACATATCTATCACGGTGAATGTTCTTTCATATATATATTCAGTCTCAGATGCTTTACTGCATGCACAGTACTAACTGTTTTGATGCTTACTGTACATGCTTGCAATTTATGGACACCGTGACAGAGTACACTAATGCATGATGCATAAAATTTTAACCTAATGATATATTTCTTTGTGCCTGATGAATGGATCGCTTTAAAAGAACAAGCGAGTGTTCCGAAGGAGTGGGGCAAGCAGCACAATATAACCTTTCCCATTTATTGCTAGTGAGCATGCAAGTTCAATGTAATATCCAGTTTCAAACCTGCCCATTAAAAAAACTAATCTGTAAAGATCTATAAACTTTACCTCAGCACGAGCATGTTCTTTTGCTATGAGGATAGAAGTCAGTTCCATTTTGTCTTCAATATCACGTATTTGATTTTTTAGCGCCGTTGAACTATAGTCAATACCTCTTTGGTCATAAAAAAGTTTCCTCTTGTACACTTTTTTATACTCGTGATAGAGGGACCTTAAATATAAAAACATACTTTAAAAATAGTTGACTCGACCTATATTAAATTATTATATGTGTGTTCCAAGAGTGAGACAGTGCAGCACATGCATGGGCGGATTTACTGGGGGGTTAGGGGGCTTAAACCCCACTAGAATCTCTCTAACCCTTCTTATAAAGTGTTCAACCCCACCAAAATTTCGCTTTACCCATCCTATTTTGTGTGAAAATCTTTAACCCTAACGCCGAACCCCTGCCGAAGCTCGCTCAGTGGTCCCTCTTTAAAAAAAAAATGAAAATGCTCCCTCCTTCAATGTAAACAAAACCTTTTACAGCTTACACAGCTTGCTTAGTTATTTGAATATTTTCTGTCCCCACATTGGATTATTGTGAAAATATTATGTTATAAGCATGCAGGATCTCGAAAATTTTCATCTAGACAGCCACGGATAAATAAGGTCGAATTGTGCTCGTATACTTGGTCACCCAATAGTGATCATTCACCATGTGCTCAAGCTTAAAACTCAGGCAAAATATTTTTTATTGCGTATCTGTTCTATTAGGTTCTTCATACAATGTCACATTGAATGACTAACAAATTCAATGGTCAAATAAAATTAAACAAACTCCAAGAATGCGAAAGGATTATACAGTATTCATTGCCAACCTGTGCCTTCGGATGTTTTCCCAAGACCATGTTCGTATTTTCTCACATACAATTGCAGTAAATGCATACTTCCACCTTCAAATGTATAGGACAGCATTAGTTAGGACAATGAAGTTCATTTATAGAGTAATAGAACTTCCAAGTGTGTTTTTCACGGCCCGAAATTCAATGACAATGACAATTTATTAAGTACCAGATATTACAATTATCAATAAGACATAATTAAATTATACTTTCTTTTGAAGGTACAAGCTAACTGAAATAACCATTATGGGATAAACTAGTCAGTTTAACTTAGCTGTACAATATCATTTGCATAAATAGGTCTACTGAAATAAGGCAATTTTGTCGGGGTTTTTACTGCTTCCTGCCCCGGCCAATTTCATCCCCCGTCCCACGATCACAAATCTGACCCCGACTGGTACTTCTCTATTTAAGAGGCTGTCTCTCTAAGAACCGACCAATGACTCTTGGCTCATAAAATGAAATTCTTCGTTACTTTCAAAATGAAATGTATTTACCCCAAGAACAAACAAACACTATTCGGAATTTTGAAATTTTATTAATTTTTAAAATTTCAGCGACTTTTCGGTCCCGCGCCGTTGGACAGAAAATCCTCTGCCTAAAACAGGAATAAAAATTGCCGAATTCAAATACATATAATTTTAAAAGTATTCAACCAAATTTTATGATTTTTTCACCCACCAACGTGAAAATTATTCTACTTTGAAACTTGCCTTGTTTTATGATGCTTTTACAGAACGATTATGACAAACTTTAGCGATAACAAGCACCAGGTGTAAATACGGCTTTGAACGCATATCAAATTCGACTTTAAATTTCTCAAAAGTGGCACCTAACTGGATTCAGTGAGTAATATGGTTAAAAAAAAAGAAGTTTGAAGTACCCATATCCACAATAAAACTTGTTACCAACCGCGATTTGAAGACTCAACAGCCTCTGAAATTTGATACATTTTGGCTATTTTGTTTAGCTTCGATTATAGCGGAGTTGAGACGTCAGAGCTTCCAGTCACTTGTAAAATGCGCTGTTGTTCCGCTTTTTTTACACAAGCCTTTAAATCATCGTAGTTAAGCGATTTTTCTGTGTTCATGAACATCACAAGTGGATTTAATTCGGAAAGATTTCGATCGATGCAGCGAGGTAAACGTGGTACGCTTTCGTATTAAAATTAGCTACTCGGGGAAAACCCAGAAATTATTGTCAAATTGTCAATGCTGATATTTATTAATCTAAACTCTGTATGTCTATTCTGCACGATTGGGAATGAATTTAAACTGGAAAAAAGACTTGGTCTAGAAGATTACTATAGATACTGATTATTCAAAAAGATCCAGTTGCAATCGTGCATGCCAATTGAATTGGATTTGGATTATAGTTCGAATAAGGGTTTTGATTAGTGTTTCAACCAGGGTTTGGCTGAAATTTAATAGAAGAGTCATATACGGAATAGTCCCAAATGACACACACCACAACTCTATCCTGACCCCTACCCTACACCCACCCCACCCCTATTGTGATGTCATTTGAGGACCTCTATTGTGATGTCATTTGAGGACCTTTATATCAACTTCACCTGGAATTGTTTAAGTACAAGAGTTTTCAAATGACGTCACAAAAACGCGAGGTTGGGGTAGGGTCATACTGGGGGTGTGGGTAGACTAGGGCATGTGGGGACTCTTATATGAAACGTCGGCCAGAATAATGGTAGAAACTGCTCACGATATATTCGAAAAGGGGAATGTTAATTAATGCGTAAATTACCCCCAATAAAGTATAGCATCATGTGAAGATATAGTGTGGAATCGAAATTGTGAAATATATACTAATGGAATTGCTGTGCATTACACGGAAGAGAAGCTATAGAAACAAGACAATACGTCATGTTTCTGGTTTTCTGCTAATAAATGGCAGTAATTGTTGCACGATTAAACTGTTTATGACGGGAAGTGCCAAAATTAGCAATGACTCTATTTTACCTCGCTTACCTCGCTGTAACGTTTACCTCGCTGCATCGAGCCAAATCTTTTCGAATTAAAACAACTTCTGATGTTCATGAACACGGAAAATCGCTTAACGGCTTGTGTGAAAAAAAAACCGGAACGACGGCGCATTTTACAAATGACTGGAAGCTCCGACGTCTCAACTCCGCGATAATTGAAGGTAACAAATTTTAGAGGCTCTGGGAGTCTTCAAATCGCGGTTGGTAACAAGTTTTATTGTGGATATTGGTACTTCAAACTTCCCTTTTTTCAACCATATTAGTCACTGAATCCAGTTAGGAGCCACTTTTGAGAAATTTGACATGTGTACAAAGACGTATTTGGACTTGGTGGTTGTTATCGCTAAAGTTTGCCATAATAGTTTTGTAAAAGCATCATAAAACCAGGTAAGTTTCAAAGTAGAATAACTTTCATGTGCGTGGGCGAAAAAATCATAAGAGACA
>CACRXK020009048.1:0-19791 GCA_902702795.2 Paramuricea clavata | reverse complement strand
ATGTATTAAAATATTAGTCACTCGGCTAAATGAAGTTCAAACGCTCAAATGTAGAGAAGTAGTTCAAATGTAGAGAGGATCTTGTGGTTCAAGAAGGTTATATTATGTTTGAACAAGCAACCTTTTTGTTTAATACAGTTACTAACCATACTGTAATCCATCTCTAGAAAATAGTGAAATTTTTTGCTGAATCATGCATCGTGACTTATTTAAGCACATCAAAATCATCCTGCCTCACATCTCCTGGCAAAGTGGGATCATATAAACAGCCCCTTATTCAGCAAATTGTGCATGCTGCCTTTAATCCCTTGGGGTTGAGGCAGCATTTTCCTTGCGGTAGTAACTTCTAGTTTTAATTAAAATTTGGTAGTGAGAGATTATGTAGAAATTATTATAGTTACCAGTGCTGAGTAGATGTACTAGTCGAGTGGTAATCTCCTGCTGAGATAGAATTGCGGATCATAATTTAATGTCAGGGATCGTTGTTCAATTAATTCCACCAGAAAAAGTGTCAAGTAGAATAAAAAAGAGTTTAGGCAAGCGTAGGCGAGATGGTCTAGTGGTAAGGACAAAGTGTTGCAAGTGTGTGAAGCCAGGTTCGAATCCTGCTGTAGGCAAAAAGCATTTTAATGTCAGGTGTCGTTGTTAATTAATTCCACCCGAGACGACAAAGTGTTAAGTAGAATAAAAATGAGTTAAAGAAAGTGTAGGCGAGATGGTCTAGTGGTAAGGACAAAATGTTGAAAGTGTGTGAAGCCAGGTTCGATTCCTGCTGTAGTCAAAAAGCATTTTGGGTCCAACAAGTGTGTTCATGTGTGAGTAAAGGGTTTGGGGTTGGTTTATCTTATATATAAAATTCAACTATATAGTGACTATACAGCTGGTAGTTAATAGCCGGCCGCTGGCTGTGTCACTTCCAGGGGTTAATAGGCTGATTATTACTCATATTCTCATGTAAATTTGCGCGATATAAATATTAAATTATTATTATTATTATTATTATTATAATTTCAGCACGGCCTGTGTTATTCTGTAATACCTGTATTAATCATTTCAGCAACTTCGGCTAACTTGCGTTGTTTTTGCTGAACCCTCTGTCATTTAATGTGCATGCATAATATTAATATTTATTTATTAAGTAAATATGTTATACAGGGTGCCCCAGAGGGGACCAAACAGTGGCGTAGACAAGGGGGGGGGGCTCAGCCCCCCCCCCCCCAATAGGCTGAAGGACTGCCCTTGTAAAAAGATGAAATCCGGGTAGAAATTAGGGGGGGGGGGACGATGACTACCCATGTGACTACCAATCTCATCTGTTCACCAAATTGTCTATAAAAGTTCTAATCTTTCCTAAATCTAACTACAGAAAATAATGCCTATGGGGGTTATTGGTTAAAATGCGTTTTAAAACTTCGATTTAACTATTTACACGCGACCAAGTAAGCTTCGTTGAGTCAAATTAAGGATCCACAATATTGAGAAATCATTAAAAATCAGGTCTTTCCTGCAGTAAATAATCTTCAGAATTATGCAAAATCTCTCCCCAGAAACACGGGAAATCGCCATTGAGGGACTCCAGATTTCAAAATTTTCCCGGGGGAGAATGCCCCCGGACCCCTCCAAAAAGGCTTACGCCTTCAGCGTTCGATATATGCCCCCTCAAAAATTATAGTCTGGCTACGCCACTGGGACCAAAGCTGTTGAGATGGCGTGTTGCTTGGGAATTGAATTGCCTTAGCACTCTGCTGAAAAAGCTTGACAAAAGTAAATTTTACGAATAAAGAAACTGTTTAAGAAGTTGCTTTAAATTCCAAAGAGCAGATAATCGTGAGCTTACAAAGATATTTTAATTTCTTCAATACTCATATTATATGCATCATGTCAATCATATTTACGTATCTTTGCGTTCAGTTGGTGCTGGGGCGTTCGGATTCTGGCAGTGCGTTGTTTCAGTGGTTTTGGGTTTTTTTGGGACACCCTGTACAGTATACTGTACAAACCTTTTAATTAAAAAGGTTTATGTTAGGAAGAGCCGAAGAGGAGGGGCACCATGCAATGGACTTTACGTCCAGTTTGTGCCTTGTCCGTTTGAGTACAGCTCTTTAATTGTATGTTAGATGAATAATTGTTGAATTAATTTGTACTCGATAAAGTTTAACAAACAAACAAACATTATTAATTATATTAAACCCCTCGTGAATTAACAAAACAATCAACCTCACTGCCTCAAAACCCTCCTCCCCGTCATACAGCAAACTTTTAGCCGTTTTTTATAAATAAACAACGGATGTCGAGAGCCAGCGGTCCATCACGCTAGATATCTCGTCGCTAATATAAAAGGCATCGAAGTAGACTAGTTTGATAACCAAGTATTTTTAAAACCAACGACCTTTTTTATTTATTTCCGTTTCCGATGAAAAATTTTCCAATTTTGAAACACTGCTTGGTGACTTTAATTTCCTCGATGCAATCTTCGTGGTTTTAGTTTTAGAAAGCGTATGTTGTATGTACGTGCTGGGAAGAATCTAGTTTTGTTCGTATGATTTTTTTGGAAAATTTGAACGGCCATGTTGTTCGAGCCAAAACAAACTTGGTTACATGAAGTTCTGTGCCATCACATGACGTCAGTTTCAAGAGTTTTTGGCGGGAAAATTTGTAATGTTTGGAGAGGACAAGATGGCGCCGGTTTAATATTTACTTCGTGTCATCAGAGGGGATTTTTGTTCACAAATAACCGCTTATTTTACGTTATAGCGACTGGTTAGTTTTGGAAATTAGAACTCAATGGACAAGGAAAACGATTCTGTAGTAAAAAGAAAAAAGGCGTGTCAAGTTATTGACTTGTGATGTTAATATTTGTTGTGAAAGACGGCCGGAAATTTCGCTACATCGCTGTACTGGTTTATAAACAATTTCACTGGAAATTCGACCATGGATAAAGAGAGAATGAAAGAACAGCCTGTCTTAACGGTAAGTTTTTAAAGGGTTTTCAATTTTTGGTAATGTTTTTAGTTTAAAGCTTTCTCTCGAAACTATACTTCGGTAGAGACCGTAGAGTCAGTGGACAATTTTGGCTAACGTTGTTTTCTACATTCGTTGCTACCCAATTGACAACATTAGGTAAATCACGTGCCTATATTAAGTAGTTTTTCTTTGTTAGAATTTAATATACGACATTGGAACACCATTTTACATTTGTTTTAAAATTTAAAGGGCTGTAAAAGTCCATTCTGCGCATCATTCTGCTCTGCTGCCACAGAGCCCAAGCGTTGGTCTGTGTTGTATGTTTTTCAGTTTATTTATTTTAGTATCTTTAGGCCACATAAAATAAATTCCTTGATTCTCATCACCGCCCGACTGTATTTTAAGAGCTGCGTGAAATTTTTTAAAATTTTGTTGTACAATATAAATGAACCGCCCGACAAAATATTTCAAGACATTTAAGTTTTTTATATTTAAAATTTTGTTTTTAGTGCCATTTTAAACTGCCAATGGACCTTTCCCCTTATAACTAAAATTTCGATCTAGGCAAAAATTTCACCACAGCTTGAAAGAGCATCACAAAATTAGTAATATTCCAAAGTTTTGTTGCAAAATCTTGTAAAATGCGGATAATATAGCCTTGCGAAGTTTGCCGTTTTTCAGTCATTTTGTATTACAAACGGGAAATTGACATCCGATTCGGGTGTTGGGCTGCAATTTCCCGTTTGTAATGCAAAATGACTGAAAATTGCAAACTTCGCAATGCTCTATTTTCCTCATTTTACAACATTTCGCAACGAAACTTTGGAATATTACTAATTTTGTGATGCTCTTTCAAGCTGTGATGAAATATTTGTCTAGACTTGCCTAGATCAAAATTTTGGTTATAAGGGGAAAGGTCTATTTCTAACAAATAGAACCTTGAAAGAAATTTCATTGCATTTTAATGGTACTTTGCATTCAGTTCAAGGGTTCAGTCATTGTTCGTGGAGAAATATGTTCATTTTGGTTTGTGACACTTCACTTTGGAAATCACAGAAATATTAAATGTTAGGAATTATTTTTTTATTTATTGATGATAAATTATATAAATATAAAATATAAACCTCCCGGCTCTTCGACGTTTTCAAAGTCTAGTGATGAGAATCGAGGAATTTATTTTATGTGGCCTAAACTGAAAAACATACAAATACAAATCAACCGATATGTTGTTATTATATGTTTGACTATAGAAATATATATATATATATATATATTATATTAAGATGAAAATGTTCTAGAGTGTGTATTATATAATTTCCATACCCAGCGCATGCAGAAAGATGTATAATTCACACTCTAGAACATTTTCATCTTAACATATTACAGAAATATTAAATGTTAGCAATTATTTTTTTATTTATTGATGATAAATTATATAAATATAAAATATAAACCTCCCGGCTCTTCGACGTTTTCAAAGTCTAGTGATGAGAATCAAGGAATTTATTTTATGTGGCCTAAACTGAAAAACATACAAATACAAATCAACCGATATGTTGTTATTATATGTTTGACTATAGAAATATATATATATATATATATATATATATATATATATATATATATATATATATATATATATATATATATTAAGATGAAAATGTTCTAGAGTGTGTATTATATAATTTCCATACCCAGCGCATGCAGAAAGATGTATAATTCACACTCTAGAACATTTTCATCTTAACATATTACAGAGGTTACAATTACACAATTAACATACTAGAACATTTTCATCTTAACATATTACAGTCTACAGAGGTTACAATTACACAATTAACATATATATATATATATATATATATATATATATATATATATATATATACACACAAGACAAGTATGTATGCCATTCCGGCGCATCGTTAAGTAAAATTAAATGCTAGAACAAAATGCAAATTGAGTGAATTTGCAATCGGATTTTGTCACAGCAAAAAAATGTATGTTACAATTTTTTTGTGATCGGACCAATGTCCGATCAAAATTACTTTTGCTTGGACATTTGCCAAATTTAGTCGGACGTTGTCCAATGTCCGACAGTAATTTGCAGCCCTGAAATAACATTGCCCAAAGGTTTTACCCAAAATTCCAAAGGGATTTTACAACTTTAGAAAGTGGAAATATTTCCAGATACATGGGCCATCATTCCAATACCAAATTTATACTGGTTTATACTTAACAAACATAAAACATTTTTTTCTGTATTGATATACATTACAGTTACATCAACACATGTGGAAATTGGGAAAACGAGAAATTGTGTGGAAATATGACGCCCGGAGTGTTTTCAAACAATTTCGAGTTTTCCCAATTTCCACGAGTTATATCAACACAGCTCTTAGCCAATTAGCTTTCAGAATTTACAAATGCTGTATTATAATATAGTTTATTTTGTCTAAAAATACCCTCTGAGAAAGTTCACAAGCTAACCTCTTTGAAATTTGAGGTCCTTAACGTGTCTAGAAAAACAAATGCCATACCATCACAATATTTTATAATAGATATGAGTGGATCGTTTTATTTATATATGTGACCACTATATATTTAGATTTTCTGCATTTGTATTTCAGCGAGTGCCGGTTGCATGTTTGTCTAGGGCGTTGTGTGCAATCTAACATGCTGTAACATTGATCCTGTAATGGCCAATGTTTTGTTTTTTGTTCTCATTTTTTTCCTTTACGATTTTTCCTAAGATTGCCTTTATACAATATTTTTCGGTTAGGTTAGAGTTAGGGTCACGTTTCTTTTTAAGATAGTTAATAATTTGCACACCAATTTGAATTGTATTTATTATGCTAAATGCTGAGCCTCTGACATGATCTGATATGATCACAGACGGGGGTCACAGAAAGCCTGGGATAAACTGACTACCCCTGTTCGCAGGATACGTGCGTGGGAGACACGCACAATTTGTAATAACAGGCAGCAAGATACACTGTATAAGTAAGTGACAAGGGATGAAACTCTTAAAGTTTATCATATTATGAATGCCCTGACTTGAGTGGGCCAATAATTATGCAATGAGTGACATGTAAAATGAATGCTGTCAACCTTTGGTCCAGGGATGGATTTACTGGAGGGGGGGGGTGCGCACCTCCCCTAGCCCTGGCCAGGGGGGGTTCTATTTTTCATGATAAAGCAAAAAATTATCAGAGACAAAATGAGATTCAGTAATTTGAGTAATAACATGATGATAAGCGAACTGTGAACAACAATTACAATTCAAATACTGTAGCTAGACTTTACAGTAGTTAAGCAAGTTGATGGATGTGTAAAGCCACTGGAAAGCAATTGCAATGTACTTGTCTGGAAAATTTTTTTTCCCTAAAAAGTTGTTGATGGGTTTCAATGTTAAATTAAAAACCAACTACAGTACATTGGGTCCAACTACATTGGTCGCTATTAAAAACTATAGCAATTTATAAGACTTTAGGGCTTTTATTTCACAAAAGTTTCAATGGCTATTTACTTTAGCCTTAGACATATCATGTAGCCATATTTCAAGCGAAAATTCGTTTTAACAAGCACATGCAGCTTCAAAATAAAACATTGCCATACAAGACAAGGGTCTTGTTTCCTATTTTCAGCGGGAAATGTTACATGCATATCCTGCAAACAGGCTGTCAGGTTTGAAAGGCGCTGCTTTTATATAAGCTAATAATAGATGCTTGTGATGTTACTCTGAGTGTGTATCCACACCGGGCAAGCTTGAAAAATATGCCTGGCCCCGGTGGGCTAGTTGTAGGTTCAATTCCCACTGGGGCCAGGCATATTTTTCAAGCTTGCCTGGTGTGGATACACACTCAGATTAACATCACAAGCATCATATTTACCTGAGTACACTATACCAACACATAAAAATCATGATTATTAGATTACATTGATATCAAAGGAACTAGACTCAGTTCCGAAATATCACATACTCAAACCGACCTGACCGCATAGCTCAGTTGGCATACCATTGGGCTAGTATTCCAATTCAAAGGTCGTAGGTTCGATTCCCACCGGGGCCAAGCATATTTTTCAAGCTTGCCTGGTGTGGATACACACTCAGAGTAACATCACAAGCATCATATTGGGTCGTTCCAGAAAAGATCCACACTCCCCCCACAGAGGAAATTTCTGCTGTCCGGAGGGGGAGGGGAGAAAAAATTGTTCTGATCATAGGGTTAACTTCCAGATTCCTCCATGGGGGTGGTATGGATGTTTTCTGGAATGCCCTATTCACCTGAGTACACTACACCAACACAGAAAAATCATGATTATTAGATTACATTGATATCAAAGGAACTAGACTCAGTTGCAAAATATCCATAGACTGTTTTGTGGGGTGCACAGGGTGCCTAACCCCCCCCCCCAATATTAGCTATAACACCCCCCCACCCCCCCAACAAGTCAAGCTGTTGCTTCAAGTCAATCCGTGCAAAACCTCTTTTTAGAAACTTTTTAACTGAATTGTCTTTCTATGGAACAATCTCTCTCCAATCATTCGTAACAGTTCGTCTGTTTCATCCTTTAACTTACAGCTCCATTCTTACTGCTCTTCTCAATTAGACTCTTCTTTCGATGTTAACAGATTGCGCACTTGGAAAACCAACTGCTCCAAATGCCGTTCTTTCAACTTAAGCTGTTGCTCATGATCTAAACTATTATTTTTTATATAGTTATGTAAATAGTGTTCTAGTCCTTGTCTTTAATGTTTGTCTACTTATTGTATTGTATCAGGTTGGTCTTCACATGGGACTCATGTCCTGTTGACCATACCTTCAATAATTGTTATATTTTTTGTATGATTGTAAAGTTAATAAATAAATAAATTTGGGAAGCGATTTATTGCTATTCGTAGATTCCTGTACGCGTAGCGTACCTATTTTTTCCTCTTGGCGAGGAGAGAAAAGACCCTGGTAGATGCTGGTCACATAATCTGCTAAACTCTAGCAGATTATTAATTAGAAATTCAAGATGAGGTCAATAAGTATTTGATTTTTGGATGATTTTTACATTTATAACCCTATAAGTGGCAATGTGTCCCGGTGTGCCCTACTGTCTAATTTATTAATGCCAGACATGTGCCCTATGCACCCCGATGTGCCCTATGCACCCTGATGTGCGCAATGTACTGTCTAATGCCAGATGATTTTACTTGTCAAGTTCCCCCTCCCAAGTGAAGAGGAAAGATCCTAGGTACAGATGTTGAGTTACCTGCCTTGGGCAAAGAGATTAAAAATTTAGGGGTGCACCAGAACATTTTTAAAGTTCCGGCCAGAACCGGATTTGGCCAGAACTGGAAAAAAGTTCTGGCTGGAAGTTCTGGCCGGAAATGATTTATTAGCCATATATGGAGGGTATTACATGGCAGCGCGAAGATATGACTTTTTATCTTTGAGTGGTGAAAACAATATTGGTGGAAAGTAATTGTTTTGTGAGAGAAATGGTTATTGACAATGTTCAGAAAGTTTGGAATAGTTCAGGGCTTTTTTTCCAGGGCTGTAGTTAGAATGCTAATTAGGGGGGGGGGGGGTGCATATTCATATATTCATGTTCACATACTGTAAAAACGATCGATTTCAAAAGAAATCTGTCAGGCAGAACACAAATATATATTCATGTATATTCATACACCCCCAATCAGTGTTATACTAAGCTACGGCCCTTTCCTGTGCAAGGGTTCTTTGAAAAATGTTTTAAAACATGTTTTTATCAGTCGAAAGTAGTTATTTTGATGAGAGAAATGTTTATCAACAATTTTCAGAAAGTTCAGAAGATTTTGTGGTTTGTTTTCAATTTTTGGAAAATTTCCTAGGGTTGCTTTGTTCCCCTTTGCATTTTGCCGAAAATATATAATTTTTTTTTCGGTAGATGGTATAAAATGTTTCTCGACAATTTGCAGAAAATTTGGAATAGTTTGGGGAACGTTTTGAATTTTTAAAAAATTTACTGTGGTTCCACTTTTTATGACCCTAAGGTTTTATGACTCCTCCCCCTTCACTTTACCCAAAAAAATTAAAACATATATTATTTTTATTGGTCGAAACTAATTGAGTAATTGAAGATGTTTTGGCGCTGACCATGATAGGTTTCTGTTGATGCATTGGCATTCATTTTGTAAAATGCAAATTTAGAAATTAGAAATTCTGAATAATATTTTTGTATGCCAATACCGGTAAGATTTAAATTCCCTTAGGGAATTATTGGCATAGAAAATTATAATTCGGGATTATAATAATTTTGTATGCTTCATTCAATATATTGACCAATCAGGGAGATTATTTTGTGAATACCCACAATGCTGAACAGAAATAGCATTCCAGAGTAAATTATATTCAAATTTTTATTTAAATTTAGGGTGTGTTGCAGCTCTATATTCTGCCCGTTGCCTCGTGTAGTTTAGTCAAAGTCGTCGCCTATTTGTGAACAGAAGTACTTCAAGGATGAGGAAGGATGAAGATGCAACGTTTAAATACAGCAAAGAAGCACAAACTCCGAAGTTAAATACATGATTAAGGTATGTTCTATCAATTTGATGTGAAATGTAACAAGTTAACTGTATTTGGTCGAAGTCGCTTAAATATCGTTCGACGTCTTGTTCTGGAGTAAAGATACTGAATTAAACCTTAAGATTTCGTGAAGTTTAGTTTAAATTAGTAGAGAGATAAGTGCATAAAGTATTCAGGGTATTTTGGAGCTAAATTTGTTTTAAAATCTGTCATTTTAGCGAAAACAAGAAATGTTGAATTTGAATGTCGTCCACGTGGAACACAACGCGTTTTTTCTGGTCGCCCAGATCGTTGCGAGGAGGCATTGGGCATTGTAATCAATGGATGACAATGTGTGTCGCTGGCAAACCTACACTCCCCACTGCGACAGGCAGTCAAGCATTTTTAACCTGCACATTTTTGTTTTTATTTCCCGTATTTTTATTTTATGTTCATAAATATCATGACTCATGACTAAAAGCTGGAAGGAGTTGAGATTCCCCACTTAACTGCATGCCTTCTGATCATTTATAGACTCCATTTTACATGCTACCATTTTACCAGGAAGAATTTTTGGAATATATAGTCATATAGAGCCCAACTATATGTCTTTGGCTCTGGGAATAAGTTCTTTGTATAAAAAAATAGGTACGCATAGCATGCATAGGCAGTGGCATTTCAACTTTATTATTTTTCCAAGGTCTCTGTGAGACTTTGAGTCATTCAGCATGAACAAGCAGTACATGTAAAAAGAAAGGCGCCGCTTTTTGGGTGTACTGTTTGTCCATGTTGAATGGCTGGAAGTGTTGCAGGTATCTTGGGATATCTAATAAAGTTGTGATGTTATTTCAGTTCTGTTTCTATAAAGGGCAGAGTGAAAAATGGCCGTTAACATTAAAAACTACAGTTGATTATATTTAGGGATGCCGGAGAAGGGGAGGGGTATTGGGGAGGGGAGCATATTGCTTAGGCTTTCGAAATATAGACCGCATAGTTAATTGATATTTCAAATTTATTAAAACCTAAGATTCATTGCCTATGTGCGTTTTAGTAACAATGAAAGGCAAGTATAAAGTGCCATTCACAGTTTTGGGGTATAAAGCCCCTTTACGCTGCGCTTACGCTCAATTTTTGGTGCGCACTATGTGCATTAGTTTTACACAAGTATATATATAGTGTCGTTAAACTGCATGCCAAAAATTTCTGTTGACTGTTAGAATGGTGGCTTGTATGTAGGGATATCTTGCTAGGATTTGCACATTTAAATATTTACAAGTGCATTAGGCCTCTTAGGTTTTAGTTTAAGACCAACATGAGCGAGTGAGATAAACTCGACTAGCTTAGGATAAGGCATCAAGCGTGAAATCCACTCACTAGACCCCTCAGGATCGGACCCCAATTGACCTTTTTTCAATACCAAATGTGAAATTACCCCAACCTTGCCCACATCGTTGAAGAGTCATGGTGGATATCTTGGGCAAATGTGCATTTTCTTGGTGGATATCTTGGGGAATACATTCAATACCATCAGGGATATCTTGGGCAAATGTGCAATATACCTTGAGGGATATCTTGGGCAAATGTGCAATATGGCAAATGGGCAAATATCTTGGAAAAACTCGTACAATTTAAACTAAAGAAGGGTGATGTCTTAAGGTTAGTGGATATTTATAATAGCGATAAAATGGGGGTTCCCTGCGAATAGGAACAAAGTAAAGGCCCACACAGACCAGACGCGATTCGGCAACGCGACACAAATTTTCAGTTTTCAAAAACAAATAAAACTGTCAACGGATAAAAATTTTACAAGATATGTAGACCAAATAGCTAAAATTGCTTAAGTGGTCCTGAATATTTGAAAAACACTGAAAAATATTAACTAATAAAGTTAAATGTCATTGAAAATTGAAAATTTGCGTTGCGTTGCCAAATCGCGTCAGGTCTGTATGGGCCTTGAGGCTGCCCAATTAATTAATTAAGTGGAAACAATATGACAAATTTCAATATGGCGGAGTGCAGAGGGCGGAGCGTAACAATCTAACAATATGGAGGACTGACTAATCTGTAAAAATGATGCATGTTTAGAATATGCAAAAAGAAAAAATGTGACATAAACATGCTTATAATTACAACTGCGTGCTATGTTATTTGAATAAGTTTTTAGTAGGCATGATGTAGGATTTTAATTTTATTTTCATTTGTGATTTTTTATAAATGCCCCAACTTGTTTTATAATATATAGATTATAAATTTTGTAATACAGAAAATAATAGAATGTAGACATTGATAATGTATATAACTACATGCTGTGAGCCTGTGTTGATAGGAATTTGAATAAGTTTTTAGGGTTGAATAAGTTTTTAGTAGGCATGATTCAGGGTTATTGTTTTGTTTTTATTGATGATTTTTAAGGATTTGCGAAGCAAAATCCTTTATGTGTCATTGGGTGTGTAAGATAGATTTTCAGATGTAAACACAAATGATGTAGATAATTGACGTTGAATTCCGAGTCGAGTATTCGTGAAACGTCGGAAGCTATTATCCGCCATTTGTATTTGTCATTATACTTTGAGCTAAATGAAGGAATATATGACTGTTTTGTGCTAGAAATACAAATGGAAAAGGTCCTGAAAGACAAATTTGTTCAACCCAGGAGCAGAGTTATAAAATAAAACACACAGGATGCACAGAACACAAAATATAATCAATGTGTGACGTACAGTACGTGTTTGAGGGCCTGAGGCATGTATTTGTAGGATAATGTTTGTTTTCCTTGCTTCAACTTGTGAATTGTTTTGATTCAGGCACCCTGCCTGTAAAGGCCATAATTTAGTATATAAAATGTGACTGCACTTTGTTCATTGTTCACTCAATGGACTTTGGCCACTGACCACTGTAAGTTCTATATTATTATTATTGTATAACATATTGGTTTATTAGTTTAATACTGTGAAAATAAGGTGGTAGATAATGACAAAAATTGCTGCTCACATTGATAATTAAAGCAAATATATGCATCTGTAAATACATTATTACCTCGTATACTACTGTATATCTTATATTTTAATACTTGATATATTTTATACTATGTTTTCTATTTTGTATTAAATAGCTTTTAAATACTTTTCATATTTGCTGTATATACTTCTTGTTCACACACCCCTCGTGGAAATCAGCTTTAGTGGACAAGGTTAGCGTGGTTAAATAAATGATCTATCTATCTAAATGGCAGACCTATAGCAGCATTAGGCTTAATATGAAATCCGATAGCAAAACTTTTGTTATACTTATACAATTCACCTCACGTCTTAAGAATGTTTTGTTGTTTGTATTTACACGTATACTAAAGCATAATTCAACAGATTCCACTTGGTCTTGGAAATAATATATAATCTGGCTGTATGTCAAGATGTGTACGTAAGAAGTGTGTACGAAGAAGTGTGCAGTTGAACAGATTCCACTTCGTCTTGGAAATATTATATATTCTTGCTTATGCTTTAACTGGTCTTGGTAGTTTGTCATTAATTCGTTTGTCCATTCATTCACTGTCATAGAGTAATCTTTCCAGGGGGTGTATACGATTTATGTTTGTTGTGATTTATTGTACTTAGTCAGTGCTTTGAAGGCTATTTAGGCAATCGCAGTTGTCCGATTTAAATATAATTACAGTTCACAAAAAGTTTGAGGAATTGTTGTCATTGTAATTTTTTAAAAATTTTATAACATTTGCTTCTCATGTTGTGTAAAGGATCTTTAAGAGTTACATAAATTACCTGTTTGATTTTCATGCAATAAGTCGTCTATTAACTTAAAAAAGACCCATTTCATGATTTTCAGACCAAGACAAAAACAATGCAACATTGAGCTAGACATTTTGCTAAATAATTATAAAATCGAATTAGTAAAAGGATTAGTTTTCTCGGGGTGATCCTAGATGAACATCTTGCGTGGAAATCCCATATATCGTACATATATAGCCAGGAAAATTTCGAAATCGATTGGGGTTATAAAAAAAGCAAGCTTTTACGTTTCTAAATCGTTATTAGTTTTGTTATACTATTCTATTATTTATCCACATATGCAATATTTATACTAGTCTCAGGGCTCCATTTATCCGTCAAATTTAAATCGTATTGTGTTGTTGCAAAAGCATGTTATTAGAATAATAAACCACGAGGTATATATGATGCTCATACAGAGCCTATTTTCAAAGAACTTGAGTTGCTGACTTTCCATCAAGTGTATTTGTTTCACTTAGGTAAATTTATGTTCCTGTATCATAAACAAAGGTTACCACTCAATTTTAATACTTTTTTTCATCAAGTTAGTGAAATTCATGCGTATAATACGTGGAATTTGAATTTATATTCCATTCCATTATGTAGAACAAATATTAGACAATTTTCTGTTAACTACCAAGGTTTAAAATTGTTTAATTCACTCAGTGATGATATTTGTGATGCTTTATCTGTTGGCTGTTTTAGACAAAGACTATATAAAGCAGTAAAAGAATACTTATTAAATTTATAGTTTTCTGTCCATTTATCACTTTCTTTGCCTCTTTAATTGTACTTTAATTTGTATTAGTTTGTATTAGCTATATGTATTTAGCAGCGCAAATGCGTATGTGCTATCAAGCCATAGATCACAATGGTGTGAGATGAGATGTCAATAGACAATTTCTTTTTGTGAAATATTATGTGAAATATTATATTTTGCTGATCGATGACTTATATATTACATAGATTCTCAAAGATTTACTCAATATTCATGTCTGTTTGAAATGTTTATACATTTGGAAATAACACTGTGTCGCTCCTTCCTGGTATCTTACGACATTCTGTGCACAATGACCTTTGATATTACTTGTTGTGTAACCTGATAATATTTCCTTCATTATTTCTGTCAGTGTTTATTTCTTTGCTTAATGACACCATACTTAATTTTAGTGGGCATGATTTAATATTTTTGTTTCTATTTATGATTTTTTATAAATGGGGTTTCCCACTAATTTGAAATATGTTATTACTAATAACATACAGTTGTAATGAACCTCCGTATGAATACCGTGAACCACTGAGTACCATGAACCTCTGAATATAAGCCCTGGCTTATATTCGTTTGTAAGAGTTTTTGTTGGGCTAATACTCAGGGGAGCTCGTAAATGGGCTTATATATATGGACAACAGTTTGTGTTAGTGTAATAGTGATAAACAATAGTGATAAACAAGTATAGTAATATTGATAAATAATGATATGATAAATATAAGTGGCGTTATATTTGGGTGGGCTAATATTTGGGGGAGGGCTCGTATTTGGAATGGTGTGAACATTGGCATTAATGTGGTGGGCTCATATCTATCTAACAGTACAGTCAGATTTGTAAAATAGATTCTAGACATATCTTTATAATAACCTTTATACATACAAGGAACACATTTGATATATAACACAATGTTGAAGTGTTTACTTTTGTAATATGTTGTAGTAACTAAATATACAATTTATTTAATTCTGGAAATGTATCTAAAAGAATTATGAGTGCATTTGTAATATATTTTAAATATTAATTGTGTTTTTATTTCCTGTATTTTTATTTTATGTTCATACTGTAAATATATCATGAATCATGACTTTAAATCAGGAAGGAGTTGAGAGCCCCCACCAACTGCATGCTTTCTGAACTTTAGACTCTCCATTTTACATGCTATATACTATTTTACCAGTAAGAATTGTTTGAAAATTTAAAAGCTGTTGCTTTCAACAATATAGAGCCCAACTATCTGTCATTGACTCCGGGAATAAATGCTTTGCATGCATGGGCAGTACGTGGGCATTTCAACTTGAATATTATTTTTTCAAAGTGTCTGCGAGACATCCATCCAGTCATTCATCATGAACAAAGCAGTACAT
This sequence comes from Paramuricea clavata, assembly GCA_902702795.2. Taxonomy (NCBI): domain Eukaryota; kingdom Metazoa; phylum Cnidaria; class Anthozoa; order Malacalcyonacea; family Plexauridae; genus Paramuricea; species Paramuricea clavata. The sequence continues at coordinate 4,378 of CACRXK020009048.1, read as the reverse complement.
GTAAAAAGAAAGGCGCCACTTTTTGGGTGTACTGTTTGTGTGTGTTGAATGGCTGGAAGTGTTGCAGGTATTTTGGTATATCTAACAAAGTTGTGATGATTTCAGTGATGTATCTATAAAGGCAGCTTGCTATGGCTATATGCCTTAGCCTAAAATTAACAACATGGTTTACTCTGGTGCATAATATATGATGCACACAAGCAAAAGTTGCAGCATAAACATAACGAAACATGCTTCTCACAACTACCTGGCTGGCATGTTGCTACCAATTTGAATACGTTTTTAGTAGGCATGATTTAGAATTTTGGTTTATCATTATGATTTTCTATAAATTGGGGCCCCAACCAATTTGATATATGATAATATATAATATATAGATTGTAAAATTTTATAATATAGAAAATAATAGAGTTCTTATAATATATATGTATCTAATACAACAACTACATGTGATATGTTGATAGGAATTTGAATAAGTTTTTAGTAGGCATGATTTAGGATTTTTGTTTTAATTGATGGTTTTCTATAAATGAGTGCCCCAACTAATTTGAGATATAATAATGTATAAAATATAGATTGTAAAATTTTATAATATAGAAAAATAATAGTTATAATATATCTATCTATCTAATACAAACAAGTAGTCTGTGATATGTTGATAGGAATTTGAATAAGTTTTTAGTAGGCATGATTTAGAATTTGTTTTATTTCTATTTATGATATTCTATAAATGGGAACCACAACTAATTTGAGATATAATATGTAGAGCTGCTACCATCGGTTAATTTTCGTAATCAACGAAGTTTACCAAACACCTTTGAGTGTTAATTTTGCCCAAAATTTATTTATTGGTTTCCACGAGCATTTATAGACTAGTTATACTTACAAATGCTATATTATAAATATGTATCTAATACAACTACATGTTGATATAATACAGCTATATGTTGATAGGAATGTTAATAATTAAACTGCTCATTAATAATTCATGAGGAAAACACAAAGAAAAATCATACGCATGCCGTAGCTTTATATGTGATAAAACTTATCTTCATTAGTATGTTTATATAACGCTTCATCTTAATTAGTATTCTTTTGTAGTCGGAGTTTAATTAAGCCATTTAAAGCACTTGTAGTTGTAGCCACTTGTAGGCCAGATTTAGAACTTTTGTTTTATGTTACGATTTTCATACGGAATGGCGGCCCCAACTAAGTTGAAATTGTAATAATGTATATTAGTATAATTACATAGGTGATTATTAAAAATTCTCCATGCTGATTGGTTGCCGTTGAGGTGATTATAACACGATAATTACCTAAGCAATTTTTGCCATGGCGACAAAGCCGTTTTGTCGATCAAATGACAAAAAAAGGGGGTGGTATTTTTTTATTTTTTCCCCCAAATAATCACCTTTGAAATTATACTAATACAATTATTCACCAATAATAGAATTTCTATAATATATACATGTTATTTTCTGCCAATTGAGAAACGAAAAAGGCAGAAAATGTTTTTCTCACACACTGCTGGGGCGGGGGGGGGGGGCTGCATCAAAAGCTTTGCAGTAATAAATTTATGTGGTTTTTTCCACAAACAAAAAAGTATTATACATACTATTTGAATTTTAGTCTACAGTAGGCCTGATTTAGGATTTTTGTTCTTATTTATGATTTTCTATCAATGTAGCCCCGACTAATTTGAGTTATAATAATCTATAATATATAGATTGTAAATTTGGTAATAATAGAGATCCTATTTAATACAACTGCATGATATATGTTGATAGGAATTTGAACAAGTTTTTTTAGGCATGATTTAGGATAATTTTGTTTTATTCATGATTTTCTATAAATGGGGGGGGGGCACTCAAACGGCATGGTTTCTGAACATTAATTAGACTTCATTTTGCATGCTTACTATTTTACCAGTAAGAATTATATTGAGATTTGAAAGCCATTGTTTTCAACTACATAAAGCCTGCATGGGTAGTAGCATTACAACTTTATTATTTTTCCAAGGTCTCTGCGAGACATCGAGTCATTCAGCATGGGCAAGCAGTACATGTAAAAAGAAGGCGCCGCTTTTTGGGTGTACTATTTGTCCACGTGGAATGGCTGGAAGTGCTGCAGGTATCTTGGGATATCTAATAAAGTTGTGACGTTATTTCGGTGCTGTTTCTATAAAGTGCAGCTTGCTTATGGCTATATGCGTTAGCCTAAAAAATTAAATTATTTTTCAAATAAAACGTTAAGTGCTGTTTCCATAAAAAAGACGGCTTACTTCTGGCCTTAGCCAAAAAATAACAACTAGGGTTTTACTATAGGGGTCGAGGGCATTGCCCCATATTTGGGATGTTTGCGCACACATCAACATTTGTGCTTCAGTATGGGAAAGGACGAAACTGCTACTATATGGCCATATTATAGTGCTGTTTCTATAATGGCAGTGATTGCCTTTGCTATACGCTTAATTAAGCTTTCGAAATGGACAGCACAGTTTACTGATATTTCAAATTTAGAAAAACCTTAGATTCACTGCCTATGTGTGTTTTAGTTACAATAAAGTGCCATTCATGGCTTAGGTGTATAAGTGTATATACGTTCTATAAAACTATGCAGTAGTTTTACCCAAGTATATATATACAGGGTTATTAATACATGCTAAAAGTTTCTGTTTTGTAAGTGGGGTATTTTTCCAGGATTTGCACATATTGGATTGTATGACCAGCCCCCAACCACCCGGAGAAAACAGGGTCACCAGTAAATTGCGTTGAAAAAAAATAGGGTCAGCAGAAAAAATAGGGTTGGTAAGCAGGAACCACGGGTATTTTTTAGGCTATTTATGATTTTCTATAAATCCGGGGCCCCAACTAAGTTGAGATGTAATAATGTGGTAGATAGATTGTAATTTTGTAGTATAGAAAATAATAGAATTCCTATAAGATAGACATGATTTTGGATTTTTTGTTTTTTATTTATGATATTATATAAATGGGGGCCACAACTAATTTGAGATATGATTTGGTATATAGCATGTAAATTTTGTAAATATAGAAAATAATAGAGTTCTTATATAATATGTATGCATCTAATACAACTACATGGTATGTTCATAGGCATTTGTTATATTTTCATTTATGATTTTATATAATCCTGGTTTAGCGAGAAAATATTTTGACAAGTGAAATATCGCTTTTTTTATGAAAATCATATGAAAAGTTACACTGTGTTTATCAGACGTCTTCACATGTCTTGCTTGTTTGCCAGGCAAGATCTTGGTGACTTTGTATTTGACCCATATTTTTCCAACGTATTTATATCAATGGAAATACTTACATTTGGAATGTAGAATTTTTAGCCTTTTTTCATTTTTTGAAAATGGCAGTAAAATGCCCTAATAGAGTAAGGCATTAAGTTAGGGCTATAGCCTTAACTTTTCGTCCATTTTTAGCGTAAATTTCGTCCATGTAGAGTACTGTTGCAAGTAGAGAGTACTGTTGCAAGTAGAGAGTACTCTTGCAAGTAGAGAGTACTGTTGCAAGTAGAGAGTACTGTTGCAAGTAGAGAGTACTGTTGCAAGTAGAGAGTACTGTTGCAAGTAGAGAGTACTGTTGCAAGTAGAGAGTACTGTTGCAAGTAGAGAGTACTGTTGCAAGTAGAGAGTACTGTTGCAAGTAGAGAGTACTCTTGCAAGTAGAGAGTACTCTTGCAAGTAGAGAGTACTCTTGCAAGTAGAGAGTACTCTTGCAAGTAGAGAGTACTCTTGCAAGTAGAGAGTACTCTTGCAAGTAGAGAGTACTCTTGCAAGTAGAGAGTACTCTTGCAAGTAGAGAGTACTCTTGCAAGTAGAGAGTACTCTTGCAAGGAGAGAGTACTCTTGCAAGTAGAGAGTACTCTTGCAAGTAGAGAGTACTCTTGCAAGTAGAGAGTACTCTTGCAAGTATAAAAAATGGATCCAATGGATTTTAGTTATATAAAAATAATTGGATTTTAGTTATATAAAAAAAAATGGATCCGATGGATCCAATGGAATAATTGGATTTTAGTTATATAAAAAAAAATGGATCCGATGGATCCAATGGATACATTGTTTTTTTTTAGTTATATAAAAAAAATGGATCCATCGGATCCATTTTTTTTTATATAACTAAAATCCAGTGGATCCATCGGATCCATTTTTTTTTATATAACTAAAATCCAGTGGATCCATCGGATCCATTTTTTTTATATAACTAAAATCCAATGTATCCATTGGATCCATCGGATCCATCAGATCCATCGGATCCATTTTTTTTTATATAACTAAAATCCATTGGATCCATCGGATCCATTTTTTTTTTATATAACTAAAATCCATTGGATCCATCAGATCCATCGG
>CACRXK020009046.1:0-12973 GCA_902702795.2 Paramuricea clavata | reverse complement strand
GGGGGGGGGGGGGGGGGTGTACTGCATTTTGGGGGTACTGCCTCTCCCACGTTTGAGAGTCTTCGCACCACGAAACGTCGAAATACAACTTTTTAGTATTGTTGTTTGTATAATGGCAAATTTACAGTTACAACTTTTAAAAGCAGAATTGAGTGAACAGTAGTTGATCATGAAATTATGCCCAATATTGCACTAAACACTTTGACAGAATTTGTTTTGCAAAATTTATTAGTCGGTCCAAATGTTTTATGTCCGTGATATCTGGCTATGATTTTTAAACTTTAAAAATACCAGATAACTACATGATTAAGGTTGTATCTTAATTGACCATCAAATTTTTACTTTATTACTCATAAATATTAAGTTAAATTAAGGAGTTGATGTAGTCAGTTCTAGGTCCCCTGAATTCTAATGTATTATTTTTTGACAATATGGACACTGAAATCTTAGACAAAACTTATGCGGGCAATGTACTTGAGCCCGCAAACTCAAGCAAGTATTTGTCCGCGTTTTACAAGCGATTCGTCATCAATCACGCCATCCTGGCTAGTACAACCGGCACTTTGTACCTACCAAAACCTGATAAAAATTTCCGGTTGTACTAGCCAGGATGGCGTGAGCGAGTTAAAATTTTCGTGGACATAAAACAATAAGGGAACCGACTCGAGTTACACTTCTGCTGTACCTTCCTATTCTAATTGTGTTGCAACTCCCCTGTACAATGAGGTTTGACTTCATGCTCAGACATCAAGTAACTTTGTTTGAGAGGAGAGTCAGAGGGAATGATATGGCAATAAAAATTAACTTTGTCTTACTTGAAAGAACTTTTAAAGTTATATATGAAGAACCTTTACAACTTTTTAGTATCTTGCTTAGTTTTTGAAATATGTTGACCAAAAACAGTGTGCAGTCCGCCATCTTGGTGTTATAATTGACCTAATTTAAACTGAGTTCTCAGTGAAATCACAAGCAGAGTAAACTTGTTAAAACTTCTTCATGTGGGACTAAATTTCTTAGTTGAGTACTAAAAAGACTTCGGAAATTCGAGTTTCATATTAATAATGACATGTGGTTCTTTTACCCTACTTATGACGTATGCATATTGAATGAATATCCAAGATGGCGGAATGCACGCTGCTTTTGATCAAAATAAGTCGACTTATTTCGAAAACCAAGCAAGATACGGAACAGTTATAAAGGAAGTTTATATATCATTGCTCTGGGTACGAGATTGATCAACGTCCGGCAAAATGTCCGCCCTCCCAACTTTGTTTTGCCCAGTCCTGGCGATCAACGATGGCTCTGGGCACGAGATTGGACGTTGATGGAAATTGCCATTATCACGAGTTATGAATTTTAGGCAAATAAAAGGAACACGTCTCTATATTGTTGAGACGTGCGCAAATACAAAGTCAAGCTTAAAAAGATAAAATACGGCAGGATTAGCAAATTGCCAGATTTTTAATTAGAATCTGCCCCGCTATAAACACTGACTTGGGCCTGCAGTCCTCTCTCGTTGCAGTGGCCACCTATCAATTATTTTTTCAGGGAGGGAAATCTATATCCCTAAAACATGCATGTCTTCATATCCTAATTAAGATATTTCTGCGATTCCCCGTTGGCAAAGGCAACATAGATAAATCAAAGATTGTTTTTGATGTTGATGTTCAACACTCGCCCTCGCTTTACGTCAAGACACTTCTGGCACTTAATACAGGAATTGACAATCAGTCAGCGAGACGACGGAGGCTGAAATGAGTACAGTGTATAAACTGAACTCATGAAATGCAGACGCACTAGAACTATAGCCCCTGAGAAGACCCGGAGCAGTTTTAAAGCGACCAAAATTAATTGCCACAAAACGTAAACGTAATTTCCGGCCAATTAATTTCGGCCATTTTTCACGGGTTTTGTGAAAGTAGAAAGTTTTTAAATGCAAGTTTTCAAGACACTTTTTAGTGAGTTTAAAGAAGACGACGTATTTCATGGTCAATAAAGTGCCTATAGGCTGACACAATATTATATGTACTTTTCGAGAAAAAGAAGAGCTGATCAGAAACATAAAATGAATAAGAAACGAAAACGGAGATCAATATAAGATCTGCATTGTGTGATAGACATTAGCCGAATTCATATTGGGGGCGGGAAACTCGTCTTAGACGGGAAACTCGTCTGTCAAAACCCGTCTGAATGTGAATTTAAGGACGGATAAATTCGAATTTAAGTGACGAGTTTCCCGTCTAGATGGGATTCCCGTCTAACTTTCCCGTCTGTCTGGACGGGTAAGTTATAGACAGGAAAGTTCGGACGGGAAACTCGTCTGCCCCCGGATTTATATTAGACGAGTTTCCCGTCTAAGACGAGTTTCCCGTCTCTAATATGAATTCGGCTATTATACCGCCAGAGAACGTGTCGTGTGGGAAACAGTGGACACCACAGTAGCTGAGAAGTCGAGAAGATATGAAGGAAATTAATAGAACGAAGCTAGGATCTAGGGATCATAAGAATGTTTGGAGTGATACTCGAGTTCATTGCGGCACACAAAACGAGGAAGCAAGCAGGTCCGCGTTAACGCAGTGGCAGAAGCCGCATATATACCTCGCGTCTTCAAGGCAAAATAGAAATAAACTGGAAAAAAGTTAATGTACCAGCCACACGTCATTACTACTACACTACACTACGCCACTGCTGACTGGCTGATTAACTAGCCAGAGGAGCTTTGGCGTAATTGGGGCAGCGCTTTAATAGGACGAAACATTCCACGCCCTCCGTCCACAGGTCCACATCAGAGTAGTAAATGCATTAAACTAAAACTGGGGCTTTGTCTGAATTGCTTTGTGCGAATTCTTCTTTATGTATGATCAGTTCCACTGGATCATTCACTGGACCATTCACTTTTGAAGAGTGACAGACCAATAGTAAATGTTATAACTATATCAAATACGTTACTGTAATTACATCTTTAAAAAAAAGCTACCATAATTCATAAAAACTGGTTAATTAACTTTTTAAGATTATACAGTAGAGCAAGCAGAAGGGGCCCCGCGGGTTAACGCGGCCATACGTGGATGAGAAAGCTGAGGCTATATAAGCGGCCTTTTATGGGATGATCAGATTTGAAGAATATGTGAGGCATAGACATGAGAAAGAGACTAAAAGAAGAAAGGCTAGAATTGCATTGACACGTGTATAATAACAAGAAAAGTCGACGTAGGCGATTTCTTGAAAATGGAAGTAGCAAGTTTCTTCAAACAGGGCGTAAGGTGCACTACAAACAGGACGTAAGGTACGTCTACGGCAAAACTTGATTCTGAACCGCTGCACCACACATGGAAGAGTGGCAGAAAGAAGAGCCGACAGCATGGCCATGGTAGAGCAAGTTTCTTCAAACAGGGCGTAAGGTGCACTACAAACAGGACGTAAGGTACGTCTACGGCAAAACTCGATTCTGAACCGCTGCACCACATATGGAAGAGTGGCAGAAAGAAGAGCCGACAGCATGGCCATGGTAGCAGACGATTGGAAGCAGAAAGAAGAGTCGACAGCGTGGTAGCAGGCGATGTCAGAAATAATGAGGCAAGAGATAAAGGAGAGCAAAGATATGGAAGACCATAGCTAGATGATTATAAGCCATTCTCATTTCGCCATTTTTGGTTGGCAAACACTAAATCACTCTTGTTTTTCATCTTTTGTTGTTGCGCGGATTGTCGTAAAAATGGCAGACTAGGCCAGTGTTCACAAGGTGTGAGACGGACGCCTGATTTCGTAGCAGGGGAAAAACCCATGTTTCGGTGCACGAGTCCACATTTTCCACGACTCCACGAGTGAAAGCCAGATTATATTATGTAACAACACGAGAGACAGCGAGACGGCTGCGAGGCAAGCACTTCAAAACCACACTGTCGCCTGTAATTTATTTAACGAAATTCCAGTGTTTCCGGCCTGTCACTTAGGGCTTATCACGCGCCTTTGAAGGCAGTCTTTTTTATTAAAGTGCTCTTTTCTTTTTATACTTGGCAAATAGTTTAAGCAGGAATTTGTATTTGGGCGAGAATATCGTCTAGTTGTCTGCCTTCCGAGACATCGTCTCGACATAGCTAGAAATAACAGACTGTCTTGCTTCAGTTCGGATATTGTTTATCTTCAATGTACGTCATTCGAAGATGTTTTTATTAAATCTCATGCTGATAATGCCCTGTGGCTGTTTGTGTTTGAAAGTTCTATTGTCAGCTGGTGGTTAGGGCTTTCGATGTTGATATAATATCATAATATGCGTGCGAAGGAGCAATTGGTACAAAAATGTACAAATTTAATCAACTTTTACATATGAAAGCTGCAAACATTTTAACTACAAACATATTTTCGATATTACCGTGACACTGTCTTCAGTACAAGATTAAGCCATGCAATATTTTACAATATATATATCTTCTTGGCTTAATTATGAGCTACAATATTAAAATAGGCCTAATATGGCTACAAAACGTAAATACAATGCCTACTATAATGGTGGCAAATTAAAGACAATGCCGATATGTTATTTGTCATTTTCATGATGAAAATTCATCATGAGTTTTGGGAGATCCAAGGCAAAAACCTGTCTGTTCAGGCAACAAAATTGCAAAAATATGAAATAAAACAAATCCAAGAAAACATCATCCTGAAAAATGTCTATATTGGCAAGGACAAAGATGATATTTCGGCTTTATTTCAAAGTCTTGTTCCGACCATAGTTAACAATGTTCCGACACATAGGAATTATTAAAGTTTGAAATAAAGACTGAATTCGAAGTGAAGTGGCCATTTTGTAAAAAAAAACAAGGTAGGATGGCATTATAAGAAACATTAATTTACACATAATTTTTTAGCCAAAAGAAGTCTTGATCTAGAGACCGAAAATAGAACGAAAGTGAGGTAATACAATAGAATTAAAATACAACAGAATACAAATGTCAAAGGTCTAAAAATAGTAAATGCTGCACCTAAATCTTGACCCATATGTGATTATAATCTAGACAAACAAGTCTTATAACGTTTCCCAACCTAATGCAAATGAGCTCAAATAAAGTGTTTTGGTCATTGACGTTATTAGCCTTTAGCCTTATCACTGTTCAATCAGTTCAAATGCGGTTCTTTCGATACTGAACAACACGCCAGCGTCCATTGGTAAAAGGCGCGAAAAATATTAATACTTCATGTTATGAATGTCAATGCCATAATACGACGCATGCACGCTTACTCTTCCTGTGTAATGTTCATGAAACGTTCATCATGGCAGTGCTTATATTTCCGACATTGCACATGGAAAGTTCAACTTTTGAACTCAAATAGTACTCTCTGAGACTGTCGTGAAATTCAACAACAGTTTCATATTATTGTGCACTCCCAACGCCCAGAAGGGTTTAGTTTTTAGCTGTTTTTTACTCTTTCACCAATTTTGGCATAAAAAGTGAAGTGGCTTTCACTTCGATCAAAACCTTGACAGTTTATTTACGAATACTACCCACACGCTTGCATTCTCCCCCCTTCGTCGCGCAGCAATTGGCTTATTTATAGCTGCTATAGCGTGCTACTTTAAGTTGCATCGTCATTGTTTTGGCCGTGAAACCCTACCACCCACCAAGCAATATTAATAGTTTTAAAACCTGTGAAAAAACAACAGTCTTATACCTTAAACAAATCAACGCGTTGATTTTCGCAAGTATATGTAAAATACGTTTAACAAAAACAAGCGAGTGTCAAAAAATCAAAAGGCCAAACCACATTCTAAGCTCAATATTCAACTCCAAATTTTCAACTTAAGTTTTGAGAATTTCAATAAACATACGTTTCAACTTTCAATTTTGTATAAATAATGACTGATAACAAGCAAAATGTTTGACTATATAGTAACTACTCATGCAGTGCATATTTTTAACATTTTGCCGTTACGTTTACGCAGGTTATTTTGGAGTTATGTCCGGCAAATAGCTTCGCGTGGCCTAGTGAGTGGTGTGGCCTGACAGTGGCTGTTATGAATATTTTATTTTGTTGATATATACGCTCGCAGTTTACACACACACAAAATAGCCATCAGTAAATATGCTGTTGAATTATCTTCAAAATACTTAATAGTTGTAAATTTTTTAAAGTTTTTCTGACTCAATGACATCAGTCTATAATCTATTGAGTATTGCCGGAGTGCATCTCATTATATATGTTAGTGCATCTCATTAGTCATAGTGAAATATACTGTATGTTGATCGAGTCCCACGTACCTCACTGGTGCCGTATGATATACACTGAATTCGTACAAATTCCATCCGTTTATTTAAGACGTTTAAATAAGGCTTATTTTCTCGTGAATTGCCCTAAAAGAAACTCGCATACGAGACAGGGGTAGGGGGGAGGGGGGGAGGGACTGCCTACCCCAAAGAAAACAATATTAGTAATTAGAAAACCAGGCAAAAGTTTGGGAAATGGGCTTGGGAAAATCAACAAAATCAGGGAAAATATATCAGAAAATTCGAGTCGATCCTTTCAGTTTCAAATCAGTCTGGCGAATTTTCAAGTCCCCCTCCCTCGGAAAGGAATCCGGCCCGCGCATTTATGAAGAAACTCATCGTATTGAATTCCCTTTAAATCCTGCAATTTCATGCTAAAAAGTGACAATATTCTTGAATGGTTCTAGTGTGTACTTGAGAGTTTACAGTATCAAAAATGTAACAAGAAGGTCAACGTTTCGGGCGAAGGTCCACTGACGCATATAAAAATATATGGCGTTCGCTCGCTGTAACGTCGAATTGAATTGTACTCGGAATTGTAGGTAGTTGTTCATTTTTCAGATAGTGTGAATCTATATTATAATCCCTTTAGGAAAACGGCATATCAATATTCGTGTTTAATCCCACTCAGTTTGTGATCGTATCAACATGTTCTAATGAGATGCAAATATCCAAAAACGTTCCAGCGTGAATCAGTTTAATTGCCATTTTGGCCGAATGACGCGTTTGTTTTGTCAATATTCCTGTGTATTAAACAAAATGTTATAATGTCCCTGTCGAATTATCAATTTATTACTGGCATCGGATCAACTGATTACCCCGAGAAAAGCGGAAAACTCGGGTACGAGCCGAAAGGCTTGCTGGGGCAACCTTAATTGAAATAGCTGTAGCCTGTATACATCCACAACGAAGCCGAAAATTCATTTGATAAAATTTTCGACATATACAGTTTATTGCTATCATTGTAAAATATAGATTTATATATCGTGATGATTTTGAATGCTACTGTACAATTAACCAATATTAATGGTCTGTCCTTCTATATTACTGGTATTTTCAGGTTTTATTTTTTATTTCGTTTCCCTTTTATTGATAATGTTTTCGACAACACTGATCTCAAGATAAAAACAAAACGCCAACGTCATTTTGGAACTTGATACAAATTTCCGGAATAAAAGTTGTTTTGCAAGATAGCGTACGCATTATTGACACACACCAGCTGCGAGTCCTATTGTTTTTCTCAAACTTAATCAAACATCAGTGATTAGACAAAATTAAACAAGGTCACATTATACAAACATGATACATATGCCACAAAAATGTACCTTCTACTCTAAGTGGATCGTTCAGTGCAGTGCGGAGTTCCTCAAGGTTCTGTTTTAGGACTTACCTCCATTGTTTCGTATTTTCACCAATGATTTTATCATTTTTATTTTCTCATTTTTAGAAAGATTTTAGATTTACGCTTCCACAATAATTAAAAGCACCATGGTTAAAGTCTCTCTGGTTAATTTAAAATTAACCCTGTTTGGAGGTAACTGAATGTTCCTGCTTAATTAAATTTCTTGGTTAATTTGATCACAATCCTATAACTTGATCATAGACATAGTCCTGGCTAATTAATCTGGATTCCGGGTTACTTTAACCACGTTATATATGGTTGAATTAACCAGATTATGTTATGTATAAGTTATGTATTATGTTATTATAACCAGAAATTATTGGTTAATATTCCACCTAACATAACCCGGTTAATTCAACCACATACTGAGCCTTCTGCCAAGAATCCTGATTAAATATAGCCAGGACTATGATCACGTTCACCAGGACTGTGCCTGTGGTTAAATTGACCAAGAAATTTAACCAGGAACTTTAACAGTTTAAGTTACCCCAATCAGGGTTCAGTAATTTTAGATTAACCAGGAAATTTTTAAATAGGATTCGCTGGGCGGGAAACTACGGAAAGCAATACCAGTTCTGAAGTCTTGGACTTGTCCCTATATATATAGCAAGATTTTTGTGTCATCTCACTCTAATGAATGATATTTGATGGGTATATTGTAGATGGAAATTGCCGAGTGGAAATTTATATACATTTACTAGACCTAACCTGGCAGCCGGAATTGAACCTGCGGTACTGCGATTCCGCGGGTGCAGCGTTCTGACCAACTGAGCTACAAAGCCAGTACAATTGCAGTTGCATGAATCATAACATTTAAAAGAGACGGGAAGGCAGTAATATATGCATGTCAAAGTATTGAACTGTTCAATAATTAACTAGAACTGTCATTAAATAATTTTTAGTACACTTGCATATTTTGTCTTCTGTGTAAAGCAAAACAAAGAAAGGTATATACATGCATTTAATCAATTTATACTTAGCTTTCTAATTTAAATGAGCGAGTTAACTGACCGTGCGGAAACTTAGCTATTGTTTTTTCTCTCTAGCACTGTCGAACGTTTTGCATATTCACATACATATAATAACATATTCTAATTTTCAGTCCAGTTTCAGCTGCATGTTATAGTTAGTCAAACGTAATTTATTCCTACACAGTCACAGCTAGAAGCCGTATATGCGCAGTTACAAGAACCTTGATTGGCTTTTAACCGTCGATTTTAGTATATAGACAGTATAATTCGGACCCGTAGCAAAATTTTGCTTTCAATAAAAATGGAAACTGGAGTTCATTGGTTAAAACGACCATTTTAGTTAACTGGTTCTCTCAGATGTATCCAGGTGACCAGTACAGCATGTAGCATATGCGCCCACCCAACATACTTAGCTTATTTCCGTCATAAAACGTCAGTGTATAAATCAAATTGGTTCGCTGTCTGATTTCAGTACTGCCATACTCATGCATAGACTGCCAGCAACGAAGCAAATTATCCCTTATTAAGGCATATAATTTATTTCCCTCGCAGACAGGCTCATTAACCGCCAAGAGGACAGTCAGATTTGACTTTTCACTACTGCTACCGCTACCATGCATTAATGAGCATTTGATATACTCCAGTAACCATTCAGATGCGTAATACTGCCGACGACCTTAACATTGCTCATCACTCAAACGGTCACGTATGATACTGAATTTATACGACCGTTACGACCGATATATGGAAACCAGGCTTAAACCCAATCACATTTATAGTCTCGGATCAATCATCAATACGGCAACGCAACGTCGACAGCCAAATTAAAAGTCTTGCGGAAGTTAGGCAAGTGCAGGTACTAAAAAATGACCTTGTAAGAATTGTTTCCAATCACAAAGCCTTTGTTTTAAGCTAAACCGTATTAATATATTCATACGATGGACATACTGCACGACAGCTTTTAATTCTCAGTTGTTTTGGCTGTCGTCACAGCGTATCTTAGTCCCTAGTATTTACAGTATATATAGTCGGTTAAACAAACGGTAGAACTCGATTTAACGAATACACAATTAGGTCATGATCCTTCATCATGAAACAGAGTATATACGACATAATCTTTATAGTGAACTGTCTGTGATGTCAATAACTGAACAAGCAATGGTGCCAATAACTGAACAAGGAGAATTTCAACGTTTCGAAGCGAAGGGCCTTTGTCTGGAGTTGTAGGCTACTATAAAATAGGAGAATATATATGGCTGCCTTACAAAAATGATTTCACGCCAGATCAAACAACAAACTGAAAACGTATAACAAGATTAAGAACTCAGTCGACGTTTCGAGCAGTATTTTTATCAGCATGTCAATCGTTCGCAGCTGCCACCAATGCAATCGACATTCAAGCTTTAAGTTTTAATGTATATACGGAGCGCAGAGGACTTGTATTATAATGTATAGTCATCATTAGTCATTACTAAATGTAAAATACCTCTTATACTTTAGCCATATACGAATATAGATATATAATTATAAAGTCTCTTATACACGACGGGTCTTACATTACGGAAAAAGCATCGCTTAAAAAACGTCTTCGATGCGAGTCAGTCTAGACACGCGCATTGTGAATATAGTCTAGACCCACACGTCTCGCCTTTGCGCTCGCAAAATCACCCAACTTTCGCTTTATATAAATGAATATTTTTCAAGATGACCTTATTTTTGAGGTCGGATTCCCGACTGCGCGTCTCCAGCCGTGTTCCGTTTGTTTTCCACTTTTCTGACATTACAGTGAAAGACGTAAAATATTTCGAACAAACCCAATCAAATGCGATCTCTACATGTTGACAATGTAACCCGAGGGACAATAGAGATTAATAATTAAAACACATTTTAAGATGCCTATTTTGCGAGTCACGCGAACTTGAAAACCGTTCCAATGGCCACATTTTCACACTAAATGGGATGTTTTGATAACTAGAGATAGCAGGATATGGTTTTGAAGGGTTTTATTTCAACACTTTTCGTGTGGTTTAAGGAAAAAGCACGAAAATCTAAACAGGTTTCAAAGCCAAGGTTGAGGTCAAGTGTCTTCGCCCACGCTATCTCAAAACGGGTGGTCAGCTCACGAATGATATCGAGAGTCGAGGGGCGATGGAAAATTGTCGAGAATCGAGGGAAAATATCTCAAGCCGAGGAGACTGCGGCAACTTTTGCTGCGAATTTCTTCTGAATTCTGATGTATATGTGAACGAGTTGATCAGTTATAGATTTTTCGGATGAGGCTACATATATATATATATATATATATATATATATATTATAATTTTAATTGGGGATGCCAATGTTTACGAATTATTTTGGCTCATCCGATCTCATATTCGATGGCGATTGCGATGGCAGTTGCAGTCTATGGACTATGATCTTCACACGAATAAACACTTATATTTTTTAAGCATATATTTGAGGCATGTGATCAGGCTCAAGCTAGCTGATTGGCTTAGCTAACTTAAACCATCGAATGCTCTTGAGGGTCATTGAAGTTTCACGTGAAAATAGGCACTTTCGGAGTTTCGTCACATTGTCCTTGCGACGTCTGTATCCTTAGATACAAACCACTGGCTAGACTTCTTAACTGGAAATAACCTACGGAGGGCTACTAGTTTATCAGTTGAATTTACTCGAATTTACTTACTTAACGAGACCGGTTAAGTAAAGTTTGATTCGTAGCCTATAAAACTCTCGGTAACTTTCGACTCCTAACGAAGAGCATATATTCGAAATTCGAAAGCCAAGTATATTTCGGAGTTTGGGCAGTTATTTGTGTTTTTTTTTCTTCATTTCTGCAGTGGTTCCCGCAATCATTAATTCATTCGTAATTCGTTCGTTCATTCGTTCGTTCATTCATTTGTTATGCCAGTAACCATTACATTAGTCATTAATATTGTTGCTTTTTAACCAAATCACGGACTCACTAGTAAAGCATATATACTCTCAAATAATATTCTTGTAATGTGATGATCACTGAAACATAGCCATAGCCCGGCATAGGCTACGGCTAGAGAATAAAAACTTTGTTTTGTGTTATATATGATGTTCAGGTCAAGATCAGGTTAAACATAGCATTGCCTTGCTCTGGTCAAATAAACGTCCTAGCCTCCTTCCGTAGCTAGGTAACTCTGTATAGCAAACGGAGGAATTAGATAGAATACAGTTTTTAGCTAAGCAATCAAATTATCTTTCCTCACACTCGAGAAAAGCCCACGTCCCGCGACCCTCGCGGCAGTCAAGCTCGACGTGTTTTGGCATAGACACGACGATATAATCATATTTCTGGTGGCAAAGGCGTCGAGACAGTAAGTTTTGTCTGCCGTCGTAAACCAAGCTCGCCGTGCGATGGAAAACAAAGCCAGGGTGGCTGATAAAGCTTTAATACAAGTTATCTTACAAGAATACCGTGACCGTTCGGTAGATTCAATCACTGGGCCTACAGCCATACGTAAATACGAAGCCGCTACGGGCAGACATCGAGTTTGGCCGGGCTTTGCTTCAGACATTTTGAAAAGCAAACGCGACCATGTTTCGTCTAGAAGGGATCTAGACAGTGCCTCATTCACCACAGCGCGTTTGCTTGCCCCGTCTGGAGTCGCCGCAGCGCGAAGAAGACCGAGCAAAGTTAAACGGACATTGTTAGATGGAATCCCAATCGCATGTTTTAATATCGGTGGAGAAAAAAGGCTTTGTTTTGAACAGCTTTTAACGGAGGTACTAAAAGAGTTCACCTTAAGCGAAGTGAACAATTCGCGTGATCACTTGAAGATATATTGCCCTAAATGCGACGAGGATCAACTAGAATCGCTAAAACTCTCAAAAACCGTTCCCTGGTCAGACTCTTCTTGTCTTCTCATCACCAAAAGCGATGCGTACCGACTCTGTAGCGCTCTACTCGCGAACAAAGCGCCTCAAAGACACGATAAAAAGTACACAAAACCGTTCCTCGATGTCTACCACGAATGTTTTGGTGGTTGCGAAGGAATTTTCGAGCCAGAAATTTACAACGAACCTCACGCGAAATGCGTTACGTGTTTAGAATGTTATCGGATGTTTTCGCCGCGAAAATTTGTTACACATAGTCATGCGACGACGGAAATTCAAACCTGCCATTGGGGTATGGACAGCTCGAAATGGCGCGACTACCTGTTACTACCAGACGAAAAAGCAGACGACGAATTGATTAAGGTAGGCAAGTTTTGATTTTCTTTGTCCCCTCTTAATTCAACTCTATAAATACGGTCTGCGCTCAAGCTTACTTCGTCCTATCTCGATATAAACCGGACTTTTAA
>CACRXK020009045.1:0-19796 GCA_902702795.2 Paramuricea clavata | reverse complement strand
ACTCAGCCTTTATATTTATAAATGATGTTTATTGTAATGCCAAATAGTATACTTTGATCTTTGTGTATACTATAGTGTATATGACAGATTGCCAGATTCCAGTGTTTGTTGTATAAAATACAAAGTGGCTTGACATGATGGCATCTACTCAATTCTCATATGCCTACCCAGACATGTCCCAGCTAAACATGGTTTGAGAAAATTTATCGACTGGTTTCAAATTAACTGGTACTTTCATAAGTTTCCAATATTTATTCATATATAGGTGGGTCAGTTTAGGATAGATAAAAATATCAATTTGATGTGTTGTTGTCATATGTGGCAACTTGATTATAGATGTGTCCCTAACTGGAAACAGTTAAAGTCCTTAGTTTGCTTGTTCAAACTTATGAATACATTTAGTTACACCACATGTCTTCATGATCTGCTTAATAATATATGTAACAACCTTTGGGCTACATTTTATATATCTTAGAGACACCCCGGCAAGGGTTTGATTGTTTTTGGAATTACCCATTTCACTCCAATGAGCCCAATATTCAGCACTTTGTTATTAAATGTTATCTTGCCTAATGCCGGACAATTTTATTCATCAAGGGAAGTGTCTAGCTAGCGTACTAGACTCTGTCCATGTTTCATGTTGACATTTAACGCTTCCTACTTAAGTACTTTGACATTATTATTTAACTCTGACATTTCATGCTAGACAATTTTACTTACCGACTGTGGCATGCTCGCCCATATCTCACCTAAATATTAACACCTATATAAAGGAGCAATTTGCTCTTACCTTACTTACTTGAAGAATGAAGTTCTTTGTTGGGGTGTGCAGGATAGAATGTTTTTGCTATCCAGCTGCATACAGGATATATGTTGGATGGTTGAAAAATATGCAGCTAGATACAGGGTATTATTCAAAGATATAAATGTTTTTTTCTAACCTGTAAAGAAGGCCTGAGCTAGCTGCAGCTGAGCTTCGCCCTATTCTTGATGTTACATGATGTTCTTGCTTTTTTTCTGCCGAGTCCCCAGCCAATTTACTGTATGTATATACTTAACTCTATTATAGAGACTGCTAACTACAGATTTTTAATTAATTTATTGACAGACCTCTACCTACTGATAAGTAAAATTGTCTGGCATTTACAGGCGGTAAATACTAAAGTAGGACTGTAATAGCCTCTGATGTTTCAGCACTTCTACACTTGTTCTCAATTTTATTTACTAATTATATTTTATTTAAAGACTATTTACATTTTGTTTAAAGACTATTTACATATGTTTTAACTTTTTATTATCCATGTTTAACTACTGGTATTTATAATATACAGTATTTTAAAAATATTTATAGGCTATAATTATGTATTTGTATACACTATATTTAATAGCTATTTTAACTGTATTAATTAAAAGGACATATTTTAACTATTTATTTAATATGTTATTACTATTTTTTGACTATGTTTAATCTATTTGGGCAATATTATTTCCACTATTTATTATCTATTTTTAACAAGCTGGGATGTATTTTAACTATTTATTATCTATTTTTAAACTATATTATCACTATTTTTGAATTATTTATTATCTATTTTTAAACTATAATATCACTATTTTTGAACTATTTATTATCTATTTCAAAACTATATTATCACTATTTTTCAACTATTTATTATCTATTTTTAAACTATATTATCACTATTTTTGAATTATTTATTATCTATTTTTAAACTATAATATCACTATTTTTGAACTATTTATTATCTATTTCAAAACTATATTATCACTATTTTTCAACTATTTATTATCTATTTTTAAACTATAATATCACTATTTATTTAATTTTTTTTTAACTTAGTTGAAACTCATTTCAGCTATTTATTACATATTTTTTTACCTATATTGTCACTATGTTTTAACTATTTCATACATATTTATTATCTATGTCGAAACTATATATTTTTAATAATTTCCTTAATTAAATAGCTCTATTTTTATCATATTTGAAACCTATTAAATTTCAATTCGAATACATAAATTAAGTATTTGTTTAGAAATATATCACGAATAGGGAAAAAAAATATGGTTCCACTTGGATAGGAAAAAAATAGCCATTCTACCCTAATTTAAATAGGGAAAACCTCGTAAAAAAATAATAGTAAAAATAAGAAATAAATACATTGACAAATAGGAATGAAATAGCCCAATAAAATAGGAATTAAATAGCAATTAAATAGTGTTTGATTCTACAAGGGTATGCCCTATGAATATGATGCTATCTGATAAATATAATATTCATTGTCCTGTGTCGATGATATTGAGTAAATTTGTTTGTCCATAAAAACAACATTTCCGTAATATATATGTATGAGAATACTTTCAAAGCAAAAGACCAAACTTGTGCCAAAACCCTACACATATTGACATATGTCATACAGTTAAAGAAGTAACTGAATCATATAGGAAGCCATCAAAGCAATAAAAATTTAATGATCAAAATTCCTAAATCATGGAGATAGCATATATTGCATGTAGTATATGTAGAAACAAAACATTAAAAGACGCGTGTGGGATTTGCAGAGGCGACCATATTCAAATGATCAACAATAATTTCTAATCAAGTATAGAAGTAGATGAAGGCGAAAAAAGGAAGACGTTAAAATGCCACCTCGCCATGTATGTACGAAGAAACACATAACATTGTAGAGTCGAATTCGTGGAAAGGAACTGTGGGTGCAGGTTGCTGTCAAAGAGATTATATATATTATATATATATATATATATATATATATATATATATATATATATATATATATATATATATATATATATATATATATATATATATATATATATATAATTAATATATAAAAATGTACAATACATAAAAATGTACCATTTTCAGCCATACAAAACACAGAAATAGAAAATAATTTAAATATCGGATTATCACCAGTATGGGCTTCCTATTAGCCCTTATTCTCATTTTCTACTATACAGGAAGGTATATACACACATTTTATCAGTAAATAGAGAGGTCCTGCCTATTCCTACCAGGATTATAGCATTACCTTTAAATGTGTTGGAGATAAGGATGCCGCTGATGAAGCAGATTTTACTTCATTATCTTCCCACCTTTCCTAAATAAAAACAATTGAAATAGTATAGAACGTAACGAGAGCGCCCTCATTGTCTTCATGCATATCTGCATGTCATTCATTTACAAATCGCTCTTATACACTAACAAGAACGATGGTAAATTGCCTGGTTATTTTATTTATCTTCAAACTTATTTTAACTTCACTCAGAATTTTCAGTTGGAAGTTAAGATGCATGTATGTCAAGTCGTTCAGAAAGTGAAAGTTTATGTGCCAATATCTGGCCCCATGTTGATTTTTCTTGTCTTGATGTTTGTGGTGTTACTCCGAGTGTGCACCCACACCGGGCAAGCTGAACCCGCGACCTTTGAGATACTAGTCCAATGCTCTACCAACTTAGCTACGAGGTCAAGTCAGTAGTTGAGTTGGCCATGGTGATAATTTGGAACTGAGTCTACGTTCTTTCGACATATATATCAATGATATTCTAAGATGTGATACTTTTTGTGTTTGATGGTGTTATGTACTCAGGTGAATATGATGTTTGTGGCCACACCGGGCAAGCTTAAAAGTTTGCCTAACCACGGTGGGAATCGAACCCGCAATCTTTGAGATACTAGTCTAATGCTCTACCAACTGAGCGACGAGGTCAAGTCTGTTCGAATTGGTGATATTTCGGAAATGGGTCTATAGTTCTTTCGATATCAATGTGTAGCTACCGTTAGATATTAACAATATTACATAATTAAGAAAACTATAAGCGGGGTTGGGGGGCGTCTTTTTTGGGATTGTTATTTTGCTCTTGACTGCGAGCGAAGACGAATTTGAACTGTGACTTATTGCGAGCGAAAGATTGATTGTTAAAGATGTGAATTAGTTTGATCCAGTCGGTAAGGACTTTCTTTGTTACTTTAATATTATGTTATGTATAAGATATATAAGTAATTTCTTGTTTATATCTGTATTTATTATAGAAAACCTATTCCTATTGCTATGCTATTCGTATAGAGATTTAATATTGAATTATTGTCGAAGAAATTTATTGCGTATCGCTGAATTGAGACGGGAGAGAAAGGAGTTGAGTTATACGTATCAAATCTATGATTTAGAGCGAATTTTGAATTAAAGCTAACGCGGGTTAGCTACAAAAAGATACTCTAAGATATGATACTTTTTGTGTTTGTTGGTGTTATGTACTCGATTATATCGATTCCCCCCATGGTCAGACAAACTATTCAGCTTGCCCGGTGTGGATGCACACTCAGAGCAACACCACAAGGGTAATAATACTTTACGTTATTGCGATTGGAGATTAAAAAAATAGGTACGCAAGGCGTACATGTATCTGCGAAAAAAACTTGATTCACATTTTGTATTTTCTTGAAAGGAACTGAATAATGAAGGTGACATGGGACAATTGAAATATTTCATCACTTATTATAATAGCAGATAAGATTTAAAACAGGGCTGTACACAATGGGGAGGGCGGCAGGGCAAGTGCTCCCCCACCCCGGCACTGAGAAAATTTAACCAACTTTATAATGTGATTATGATTGTAACAGATAATTATGCAGTCAGAAAATAAAAATTTCATGCAAACAATATTCAAAGTGTCTATACAGCCGGCTATTTAGTAAACTGTCACCTGTCAATTCAATCCATACTCATCAAATTTTCAAAACTTTATTGTAATCATATGAAGCAAAAGTTATGTCACTTGTTGTTTACACTTGTCAATGTTAACTGTTGAGTAACATACACAAAATATTTGGTGAACATGTCGAAGGCCACTGAATAATTGAGAATGTTTTGAAGGTCATGCGTGAAGTATGTAATTAAATTCCAGTTCTGTGCACGGTTAATGATATACCACACTGTTCGGTTTAACACGTACAGCACATTCACACAAAAACAATTGTGTTGTGGGAGATTATCGGTTTGAGTAGAAGGTATCACAAGTTTAGTTTTGTACATTTGTGCCATTGATCAAATCCACCATATAATATATGATTATTCATTGTAGCTGTTAAGTTATTTTCCATACTAATGAATTTAGGTAAGATTGTCTTGCAAGTTGGTTGTTCTGACAAAATTATCCAGCCAATATCCAGTACATTTATTCTTCATTCTTGTATTAATCTCTAAATAAAAATATTTATGTTAGAAAGCAAAATGACAATGTAATGAGGCTCGGGAGGGTGAGGATTCTTTTATTTGAAAATGTTTGTAAAAATTTTGTTTAATTAACTCTAATGTGTAAAACCAAAATGTATAAGTATTTTAACTGATAACATCTTCAACCTTTGCTCTAACACTACATTTGATGACAGCTTTATAGTTGGATCGACTGTTGTTACGGAGTCAATATACAGAAATACAGGACCAGGATTTAATTCAATATCTCCTGAGAACTGTCCAATAGGTTCCTTTGATATTGTTAATTGGCAATATTGCCTGGTATGTTTTCACTGTTTAAATATTTTATACAGTGTAATATATTAATAAAACAATTCCAGAGTGTATTCCATGTAAACTCTACGCCGAAGATACGGCAATATTAACTATAGATAGTATAGTAAATATTTGCCGAACTGGCGAACTCATGTATTATAAAATATGTGGGACATATATTTGCACAAATTTGGTATTTAAATATATAATATGTGGTATTTGACTACTTACCAGATGAGGATAAGATTCCATGTTGATAAATAACTTCAATTCAAGATAAATTGATAAAAATATCAAGATATTTTTGAAAGAAAAACACGATTTATACACGAGGCCTGACGAGGCTAAAGTATGCCCGTTCGCAGGTTAGATGCGGGCACGATGTAAACAATTGATGTAAACTGATCGGTGATTGGCTTAAATTTGCATAAATTGGCTGAATTATATAAGCCCATCGCTGAATGGCTACGTGCTAACACACGGTACGGTACGGTACGTTTGCGACAGCAATATATCTGCTTCGCAGATACAAAAATAGGTACGCGACGCGTACATGTATCTGCGAAAAAACTTGATTCACATTTTGTATTTTCTTGAAAGAAACTGAATAATCAAGATGACATGGGACAATTGAAATATTTCATCACTTGTTGAAATAGCAGATAAGATTTAAAACAGGGCTGTACACAGCGGGGAGGGCGGCAGGGCAAGTGCTCCCCCCCCCCACCCCGAGAAAATTTAACTAACTTTATAATGTGATTATGATTGCAACAGATAATTATGCAGTCAGGAAATAAAAATTTCATGCAAACAATATTCAAAGTGTCTATACAGCTGGATATTTAGTAAACTGTCACCTGTCAATTCAATCCATATACTCATCAAATTTTCAAAACTTTATTGTAATCATATGAAGCAAAAGTTGTGTCACTTGTTGTTTACACTTGCAAATGTTAACTGTTGAGTAACATACACAAAATATTTGTTGAACATGTCGAAGACCACTGAATAATTGAGAATGTTTTGAAGGTCATGAGTGAAGTATATAATTAAATTCCAGTTCTGTGCACAGTTAATGATATACCACACTGTTCGGTTTAACACGTACAGCACATTCACACAAAAACAATTCTGTTGTGGGAGATTATCGGGTTGAGTAGAAAGTACCACAAGTTTAGTTTTGTACATTGTGTGCCATTGATCAAATCCACCATATAATATATGATTATTCATTGTAGCTGTTAAGTTATTTTCCATACTAATGAATTTAGGTAAGATTGTCTTGCAAGTTGGTTGTTCTGACAAAATTATCCAGCCAATATCCAGTACATTTATTCTTCATTCTTGTATTAATCTCTAAAGAAAAATATTTATGTTAGAAAGCAAAATGACAATGTAATGAGGCTCGGGAGGGTTAAGATTCTTTTATTTGAAAATGTTTGTAAAAACTTTGTTTAAATAACTCTAATGTGTAAAACTAAATAGAATGTATAAGTATTTTAACAGATAATATCTTTAACCTTTGCTCTAACACTACATTTGATGACAGTTTTATAGTTGGACTGTTGTTTTGAACAGAGTTACGCAGTGTGGCGTTCATAGGTGCATACTGTATTGATGTAAAACCTATATTATAGTAATAGGATTAAGCGGTAGAGACTTTGCTGTTTCCTGACTATCTAGAGCTGTTGATAGGTAAATGACGTAGTTCCTTCTTTGGGAGAGTCTCCCACGGAGTGTTGTTGTATGATATATAAGATTGTGTTTTAGAATAATAAAGGTTCTCCATTCTGGCCTTGATTGCGAGCGCTTGTTGTGTACCAACGCGGCACGTTACAGGAGTCAATATACAGAAATACAGGACCAGGATTTAATTCAATATCTCCTGAGAACTGTCCAATAGGTTCCTTTGATATTGTTAATTGGCAATATTGCCTGCTATGTTTTCACTGTTTAAAATATTACAGAAGTCACAGAAGGATTGTTTTTAATACTGTATAAATCTTTTTGTGAACTATGTTGACAAATGGCTTAAAATATCCTCGAAAACGTCCAATATTTTATACAGTGTAATATATTAATAAAAAAATTCCAGAGTGCATTCCATGCACTCTACGCCGAAGATACGGTAATATTAACTATAGATAGTATAGTAAATATTTGCCGAACTGGCGAACTCATGTATTATAAAATATGTGGGACATATATTTGCACAAATTTGGTATTTAAATATATAATATGTGGTATTTGACTACTTACCAGATGAGGATAAGATTCCATGTTGATAAATAACTTCGGAATAATATCGCAAGTAGAATGGCGAGAAAACAAGACAGCCAATTCAAGATAAATTGATAAAAATATCAAGATATTTTTGAAAGAATATAAACACGATTTATACACGAGGCCTGACGAGGCTAAAGTATGCCCGTTCGCAGGTTAGATGCGGGCACGATGTAAACAATTGATGTAAACGAATCGCTGATTGGCTTAAATTGGCTTAAATTATATAAGCTCGTCGCTGAATGGCTAGGGATACGGTACGGTACGGTCACGTTTGCGATAGCAATATATCTGCTTCGCAGATACAAAAATAGGTACGCGACGCGTACATGTATCTGCGAAAAAACTTGATTCACATTTTGTATTTTCTTGAAAGAAACTGAATAATGAAGATATTTTTAACTAACTTTATAATGTGATTATGATTGTAACAGATAATTATGCAGTCAGGAAATAAAAATTTCATGCAAACAATATTCAAAGTGTCTATACAGCCGGCTATTTAGTAAACTGTCACCTGTCAATT
This sequence comes from Paramuricea clavata, assembly GCA_902702795.2. Taxonomy (NCBI): domain Eukaryota; kingdom Metazoa; phylum Cnidaria; class Anthozoa; order Malacalcyonacea; family Plexauridae; genus Paramuricea; species Paramuricea clavata. Next base: position 11,438 of record CACRXK020009045.1, on the reverse strand, counting down.
CAATCCATACTCATCAAATTTTCAAAACTTTATTGTAATCATATGAAGCAGTTATGTCACTTGTTGTTTACACTTGCCAATGTTAACTGTTGAGTAACATACACAAAATATTTGGTGAACATGTCGAAGACCACTGAATAATTGAGAATGTTTTGAAGGTCATGAGTGAAGTACATAATTAAATTCCAGTTCTGTGCACAGTTAATGATATACCACACTGTTTGGTTTAACACGTACCGGACATTCACACAAAAACAATTGTGTTGTGGGAGATTATCGGCTTGAGTAGAAGGTATCACAAGTTTAGTTTTGTACATTGTGTGCCATTGATCAAATCCATCATATAATATATGATTACTCATTGTAGCTGTCAAGTTACTTTCCATACTAATGAATTTAGGTAAGATTGTCTTGCAAGTTGGTTGTTCTGACAAAATTATCCAGCCAATATCAAGTACATTTATTCTTCATTCTTGTATTAATCTCTAAAGACAAATATTTATGTTAGAAAGCAAAATGACAATGTAATGAGGCTCGGGAGGGTGAGGATTCTTTTATTTGAAAAGGTTTGTAAACAATTTTGTTTAATTAACTCTAATGTGTAAAACCAAAATGTATAAGTATTTTACAGTGAAAATACAAAAAGTGTCCCACTTCCGCTTCTGTAGTTTGTTGTGATTTACTGTAATTTGTTGTGATTTACTGTAATTTGTTCTGTTTTTCTGTAGCGATTACTGATTTATCGGCAAATACCGCGATAAAACTTAGTTTTCTCTACTTTTTAAATATGATAATTTGTAGCAAAGGGAAATAATACATTTTTCATTAGTTTCATTGCATAAAAGGTACGAAATTTAAATTTTATCGCAGTATTTGCCGATAAATCAGTAATCACTACAGAAAAACAGAACAAATTACAGTAAATCACAACAAACTACAGAAGCGGGACACTTTTTGTATTTTCACTGTAACTGATAACATCTTCAACCTTTGCTCTAACACTACATTTGATGACAGCTTTATAGTTGGACTGTTGTTTTGAACAGAGTTATGGAGTCAATATACAGAAATACAGGACCAGGATTTAATTCAATATCTCCTGAGAATGTTTTCACTGTTTAAAATATTACAGAAGTCACAGAAGGATTGTTTTTAATACTGTATAAATCTTTTTGTGAACTATGTTGACAAATGGCTTAAAATATCCTCGAAAATATTCAATATTTTAACAGTGTAATATAATAATAAAAAAATTCCAGAGTGCATTCCATGTAAACTCTACGCCGAAGATACGGCAATATTAACTATAGATAGTATAGTAAATATTTGCCCAACTGGCGAACTCATGTTATGTATTATATTAAAAACTTATAAAATATGTGGGACATACTCACATACATTTGCTCATTTGCACAAATTTGGTATTTAAATATATAATATGTGGTATTTGACTACTTACCAGATGAGGATAAGATTCCATGTTGATAAATAACTTCGGAATAATATCGCAAAAGACAGCCAATTCAAGATAAATTGATAAAAATATCAAGATATTTTTGAAAGAATATAAACACGATTTATACACGAGGCCTGACGAGGCTAAAGTATGCCCGTTCGAAGGTTATATCAGCGGGCACGATGTAAACAATTGATGTAAACGAATCGCTGATTGGCTTAAATTGGCATAAAATAGTTTAAAATATATAAGCTCGTCGCTGAATGGCTATCTGTTAACATACGGTACGGTACGTTTGCGATGGCATATATATCTGCTTCGCAGATACAAAAACCCAATAATTAAGTGGGAGTGATGAAGAATATAATTATATGTGTTTACATATGCTAATATATGTATGTTGTGAAGTCATGTGGTATGTCCTCGTGATCTATTGTTAACTCTTTGTCTTATAAATAATATAACCTTTGTTGTTGTGTTTTAAACTCTTTGTATCGCGGGGATATAGATGTAATCCTAACAAATGCCTCCACCCCCTCTAACAATTCAGGCCAGATCTGCCCCTGGTTTTAATGCTTTCATAAACATTTATCTGTTTCAGCATGAATAATCACAGCAGATAGTAGCACATAAAATCTATTTTAGGCTTGTTTCAAACGTCGCGTTTTAGAAACATTAGATAAATGAGGCATTTCAGCTGATTATCTATTGTTTTTAATGCGTTAGGCACATGAGAAGCGCGACGTTTGAAACACGCCTTTTTAAGCTAAATAATATATATATATTTTGGTGAATATGGCTGTTATGGCGGCGCACAGTCACACTGATTTTCCTCTTTAATTAATACAGTGCTCTTCTGTTTTACAGTATTACGGCAAAATATTTACTTCAAAAACTATTTAAAGTTGTAAGCTGTATGAAAGCTTGTAAACAAATTATAAATTATGGCTGTATAAGCCTGTATGCCTATATAAAAATATCACAGATACTTAAAACAGTAGTTTATATTTTTTACCTGAAATTCCTGCTTTTCGATTCAAACAATTCGACCATTTGCATTTGTGTTGATCTCCCTCAACAATCCCATCATTTTTAATGGCTTTCACACTATGGCTTTCGTTTAATATTTGTAATCTCGCCTTGATTTTATAACTTCTGAAGTTTCAATCTTTCTCGCAAGCCAAGAACCAGAAATCTACTCTGGAAATCTGTGAATGTAGAATATTACTGAATTTGCAGGCTCGCAGGTCACCGAATGCGCCCGCAGAATTAATCACGTGTTTCGAAATTCTTGTGGTGAACCATGTGACCACAGGGTGAATCACTGGCACAGAAACTGGCCAACTGGGTGAAGTGTGAAAAAACTGAAAACTGGAAATACTGTATGTGTGTATGGTTCAGAATATGGTTCAGTAGTCCCACTTGAGCATGGGCTAGATCCTGAGTAACAAGTAACTGTACTTTATTTCTGCAAATATGGAAAAAAATGAAATACAGTTTTGTCATTCTTTATAAACTGTAAACGTGGACATGGCTGAAGCTGGTCCGTCAGAATCAAAGACACTGGCCAAGGGCGAGGCTGAACAATCTTCCAGCGATTGTACGGATAAAACAGGCAAAACAGCAGCTCAAAGTAAAACTATAAATTCCAGAGGTAGGCAAGGTAACTTTAGCAGAAATTCAAGATCTAAGCCCAACCAAGAGCAGCCGGAAAGGGAGGTGGGAGTAGGGAATGCTGGTGATACAAAACCCAAAAGCAGGTCTAAGCCCAGAGGTAGGCAAAATGCCCGATCACAAGGAAAGATGTTTGGAGAAATTGGACAGAATAACCAAACTGAGGGAGAGGTGTTGAAAGCTGATATAAAATACAGGGAAGATAAATCCAAGCCTGAAGGAACATGTTCTTCAACCTACAATGCAAGTAGGCAGGGTGGTATAGAAAATCCCAAACCACATCAGACCAACATAGATAATAAATCTAGAGCTCATTGTGGAAGAACCCAGGGATTTAATAATTACTCAAAGTCAAAACCAGGTTCTGCTAAAAATTTTGGATCCCAACCCAGCAAGCATGGTACGGCTAGTCAACTGGTTGTTTCAGCACCATTGCCATCTCAACCCCCTGCCCTAATGGTCACAGACACTCAAAAACCTTTCACAAGTCATGGGATTGTAAGTGATGGTATTTATGTGCCTAAAAATAAATTGGTAAATACTGGGCGAGGTTCTAAGAAGAAACAATTTGTTGATGATAGTTCAATCGTGAATAATCGAACTGATCTTCAAAGGAATTTACATTCATCAAAGAGATTTGATTATTCATATTATGTTGGAGGTCCACACAAGCAAGCGTCATACGATGTAGGCAAGTTGAATGCAAATTTTCAAGCTGTTAGCATCAAATCGCCAGGGCAGTCTTCAGTGCAAGCAAGTGTGTTGATTGAACAGTTGACCGATGAGAAGTATGAGTGTATGGTGTGTTGTGAGGTGATCAGATGTTCAAAAGGTGTCTGGTCATGTTCAAACTGCTTTCATATATTTCATCTTTATTGCATCAAGCGCTGGGCAAGATCTCCCACATCTGCAATTGAAGGTGAGAGAAATGTTTTCTAATATATATTATATGTATTTAAAGAAGAGCAGGAGTGGATCTAGGCTCATGTGTATGGAGGGATGCAGGTTTCCATGGGGTAGTGCATGAGGAGCCTTACTACCCACTCTGATCTCCTCTGCAGTCTGCAACACTACTGTCCCAACTAGAGGTATATGCATCGAATTGGATTGGACGTTTATAATCTGACAATTGGCTAATGTTTAAAGTCTGATCCAAAATTGTCTAATTCAAATCCGATCCGAGTTTTGATAAAGAATTCCGATTCAAAGAATCCTTAAAGTTTAATAATTAAAATAAATTTCTCGACATTCAAGTGGAAATATTTAACCAAATAATAATTATATATAATTAATTCATTTTATGTCGAATATCGAAGTCCGATCTGACTACGAAACAACTTTATCAATCCGATGCAATCCGAAATGAATATTTTTGTTCCGAAGTCAGAACGAATCGGATCGGATTTGCACACCTCTAATCCCAACATTACCATTATTCGAGATGTTCTGTTACATTTTCAATTACCTTTGTGTCTAATGTTCATTCGACTTTTTATCATGCCTGTGTGACTGGACAGTTGCTGCAGCACAGTACAGTAAACTTGCTTGTTAAAGTACAGTATATTTAATTATATGACTGAGTGTACAGGGTGTATAAAAAAAACTGCACAGATTTGAAATTTGCTCTTAAATTTGCAAAACAGCTATTAGTATCCAGTTTTTTATGTATATAGCTTCTTTGGGTACTTATAATGTAGAAAAATGGAAACAATTTCTCAAACTCAAATTTTGTGAACCAGGGGTGTGTGTCTTTTCCAACAAACTAAAAATGGCTTGCGCACAAAATTTAAAAGCTTTAATCATATTTTAAGTTAACAGATGGAAAGTTTGTTGGGTGTTTAATCAAGTACTGTACAAAATTTCAGACAATTTGCGTCAGTTTACGCCCTTTAACCATTCACGCAAACTTACATTTTTTCTTAAAAAATCATCCATTTGCATGCTAATCAATGCCTTTGCCTAATTTGCATATGTCAGCAATATGCAAATTAGGTAAAGGCATAATTAAGCATGCGAAAGGCTAATTTTTTAGAGAAAAATGAATAGTTAAAGGGCTTTAAACTAAAGCAAATTGTCTGAAATTTTGTACAGTAATTACTGCGGATTCAGGTAGACCGTTTAATGCAAATAGTTGTCGCGTTAGTTTTAAACTTTGTACGATGACGTGTCTAGGCAGATTTTCGACGTTTCTAAGGCGTGGCTTCAACGTTTATTTTTAAAATTTGAACGTTGTAATTACAAGGTAATTGCCAGATAGTATACTTCAAAATAAGGTTTCCGTTTTTATAACGTAGAAAAAATCATCCTAACGCAAAACTAAACCCTAACCTAACCCTAACTTATTTAAAAAATTGATATAAAAACGGAAACCTTATTTTGAAGTATACTATCTGGCAATTACCTTGTAATTACAACGTTCAAATTTTAAAAATAAACGTTGAAGCCACGCCTTAGAAACGTCGAAAATCTGCCTAGAAACGTCATCGTACAACTGTCAAAACTAACGCGACAACTATTCGCATTAAACGGTCTACCTGAATCCGCAGTAGTACGAATAGTCGACGAATAGTGCAATAGAGACTTTGCAAGGCTTTGCAGCAGTGCTGTAGAACTAAATTTACCGGGGGGGCTCTATTGACAAACATGAAATCGTGAAAACATTCGTTGACGTACGTCAATGGCGTCATACGTAACCGGTAAAAATTATGGGAACCACTGAGTATTTTAATAAAATATAAAACAACGGTAACTTCGAAAATAAACATTTTAATATTGTAGCTTTCCCGCTGGTCATATTCAGCAAATTTTCTCCCAGTACCACAGGCTCGCATTTTCAGCGGACTTGTGAAAAATTGAAACTTTTACATTTTGCACAGAACTGCCCACTTTCTGTAAGATGTCCGCTGACAATACGAGCCCGCACGAGTGGGAGAAATTTTGCTAAATTTGACCAACGTATTTCGACTAAAATTCAGTTATCGTCAGGAAATATATTTCATATTTTTTAAATTTATAATCATTCCTGATGGCAAGTGGTAACAATATGAGCGAGTCATGAATTTTACTGATGGAATTTTATAGGAATTTTACTTGTAAGTTGTGATGTTGTAACTGAAGATTTAAGGGCTTTTTAAGGGCTGGTTATTTTCTGCTTTACATTGGTAAAAAATGCAGAGATAGCTACAATTCTTGGGCGTTGAATAATGCTGGAATAGACAAGATCGACGCATTATTTGATAGGTTCGAGGCCTATTGCTATCCTAAGGAGAATGTTACGGTGCTACGCTACAAGTTTAATACGAGAGTTCAACGAAGCGACGATAATATAGACCAATATGTAACAGAACTAAAACGGCTAGCGAATGACTGTTCTTACGGAGAACTTTTGGAAGAAATCATTCGAGATCAGATTGTTTGCGGCACAAACAATCCACGAATTAAAGAAAAACTTTTGCAAGCCGAAACGCTTGACTTATCAAGGGCTATAAACATTGCCAGGGAATTGAAATATCTACACATCAATTGAAAGACGTCTCTGAAGAAAGCGACAAGACAGTGCACGCAATGAATAAAAGTTGGCGTAAATCAAATAAAAACAAAGTACAAGACGATCAACGACAGCGAAGTCGGAAAGAACGGAATCTGGAAGATTGTGTAGCTGCTGTGGTCGTAAACATGTGGGTAAGCAAGTTTGCCCAGCTAAAGGTAAAGTTTGCTTTAAGTGTAAAAAATGTAATCACTATTCACGAATGTGTAGAAGTAAGACGGTGCATGCAGTTGAAGCTTCTAACAATTCAAGTTACGAGGACGGTGATTTCTTTATCGGGGTAGTTAATGAAGTTAGCGATACAAACGATGAAATATCCTTGCAGTTGTTAATCGAAGGGAGTGACTCAATTAAAGCTAAACTAGATACTGGGGCCCAAGTTAACGTAATGCCGGTACACGTTTATAATTCCTTAAAGACAAAGTCAAAAGTGTTACAGCCAACTAAAGTAAAATTAATTGCATACGGGGGAAATAGAATTGGTAGATGTCAGCTGAAATGCAAATATAAGAACGAGAGCTATAAAAGAAACATATAACATGGTGTCAGGTGTGGGATATAAGAACGAAGCCCATAACCTTGAATTTTACGTTGTTAATGCCACTGCTCTCGCTGCTTTGAGTTTAAAACATGCCAAGATCTATCATTAATCAAAGTTATAATGACGGTGAATAAGCCGGACGAAACACCAATTGTGATCAGTTACTTGAAGAGTTTAGTGATGTTTTCAAAGGCCAAGGATGTTTATCGCATGAATATCACATTCAATTAAAGCCAGGCGTTAAACCCGTCGTGCATGGTGCAAGAAAAACACCTGTCAGCTTGAGAGATAAAGTAAAACACGAATTAGAACGAATGGAAAAGTTAAATATATTACGAAGAGTTGATGAGCCAACAGCATGAGTCAACTCTATGGTAGTTGTCCCAAACCCAAAAGGTGAAGTAAGAATTTGTCTAGATCCCAGGGATTTGAATTTTGCTGTAAAACGGGATCACTATCAAATGCCCACGCTAGATGAAACCACCAGCCAGTTGGCCGGTGCGAAGTATTTTACTGTTCTAGATGCGACAGCTGGCTACTGGAACGTTCTACTATCCAAGGAATCTTCTATATTGACGACGTTCCAAACCCAATTTGGTAGATTTTGTTACTTACGAATGCCATTTGGTATATGTTCCGCGCAAGAAGTCTTCCAAAAGAGGATGGATCGCGTATTTGGGGAATTGCCTGGTGTCCACGTGATTGTTGATGACATACTTGTATCGGGATCAACAAGAGAAGAGCACGACGAGAGGCTACGTGCGACTTTGACAGCCGCGAGACGGAACAGGGTAAAGTCTAATCCAAAGAAGATTCAGAAATGTTCAAGTGATGTTAAATTCTTTGGTGAGCTGATAACGAAAGATGGTCTGACACCCCACCCCTCCAAAGTGGCAGCGGTAAGAAATATGACGTCACTGCAAAACAAGAAAGAGTTGGAGAGTCAGCTAGGCATGTTCACATACTTGGCTCAGTATTCACCACATCTGTCGGAGAAAACTGCAATCCTGAGAGAGTTGGTGAAGAAAGATACCCATTGGAATTGGTGTCCTGAACACGAAGCTGCATTTACCGAAATGAAAAATATCATAACGTAAGTTCCAGGTCCAGTTTTGAAGGTTTAGGATACTGGTAAACTTGTCACAGTACAAGTGGATGCTTCCCAATCAGGGCTAGGAGCTGTGCTTCTACAAGATGGGAAACCTGTGGCATATGCTTCGACCCAGGAAGCATACGCTCAAATAGAGAAAGAAGCATTAGCGTTAGTCTTTGGATGCGAGAAGTTCCACCACTACCTCTATGGTCGAGACTTCGACGCAGAAACAGACCACAAACCTTTTGAAATAATCATGAGAAAACCTCTGCAAGCCACCCCATTGAGATTTCAGAGAATGAGAACCCGTCTACAGGGGTATAACGTGCACGTTAAGTATAAACCTGGAAAGGACATTCCAGTTGCGGACACACTATCACGGAGTGTTGCCTGTGAAGAGAATCCATCGGAAGCTCTAGATTTAGAATCTTACGTTGAAAGTATCGTAAAGGAAATGCCCGTTTCTGATGGCAAAATGGAAGAAATACGAGATTCTACGAAACGTGATGAAGAGTTACAACAGCTTCAACGTTGCGTGAAACATGGGTGGCCCGAGTCCCTCAAAGAAATACCAGCACTAGCGCAGTGCTATTGGAACTGTCGTGATGAAATCACAGAAATCGATGGGATCATGTTCAAAGGGGCGAAAATCATCATTCCGAAACCTATGCGCCAGGAAATGTTAATGAGGATACATACTGGGCACATGGGTATCCAGAAATCAAAAGAGCGTGGTAGGGATGTTTTGTATTGGCTAGGCATGGCGAAAGAAATAGAGGATCACGTATCAAGATGTTCAACTTGTCAAGAATATCAAAACCTTCCACAAAGAGAACCGTTGCTTCCTCACTGCATTCCAAGTCGTCCATGGCAAATGGTGGGAACGGACTTGTTTTGGTGGAACGGTGCAAATTATCTACTCCTAGTGGACTACTATAGCAATTTTTTCGAGATTTGTCTGTTGTCTAATATAAAGAGCGCTACGGTAATTCAACACACCAAATCTATTTTTGCTCGTCTATTTTTGCTCGCCAACACAAAACCTCTTCTCCAGTCTATCCACAGTCTAACAGACTAGCTGAACGTACGGTTCAAACAGTGAAGAATCTCTTGCAGAAGGCGAAAGCTAGTGGAGAAGATCCGTATCTAAGTCTGCTCAGTTACAGGAATACTCCTGTATCTGATGCTGGTTCTCCTGCCCAACTATTGATGAATAGGAGATTGCGGGCAGATCTACCAAACACAAGTAAACAGTTGGTTCCAAAGATCCTTAACCGTCGACACGTACAGAATTGCTTAACAAAACGAAAGATTAAACAAAAGCACTATTATGATCGTTCTGCAAAGGCTAGGAAACCCTTGCATAAAGGAGACCAAGTGCGAATATACGTGATAAAACTTGGCAACCAGCAACTGTCATTGACCGCGATCAAGCTCCCAGATCTTACCATGTTAAAACGCCGGACGGATGTGTTTATAGAAGAAATCAAAGACATTTGATTGAAATACCAAGTCCGGTGAAGAAAGCAACAGAATGTCGCCAACAAAACACAGTTGTTGAACAATTGCCAACCGACGAGTCGAAAGAAGAGAATTCATTAGTGCAAGCTCCGACAACGCTAGTATTAAAGACACGATCGGGTCGGATAGTTACAAAACCGAAAAGATTTTCAGATTATTTGGTGTACGGAGACTGTAAATAATTTCTATTCTAGTTAGGGAACAATTTAGTTATTGCTTAAGAACATTAAAAAAAAAACACTCAAAAACAATAAAAAGAGGGAGATGTAATATATTCATAGATATTTTGTATTGTAATTTATGTTAATAGTTTGGTATATAAGGCACAACATTGTGCAATAGTTATTGACATATAATAAATCGTACGAGAGCTATAAAAGAAACATATAACAACTTGTGTCCAGTCCACAGAGTAGATAAGACATACAGAGACGTAACTGACCGTTGTAAACACTGCGGAAGATTACGTTATTGTGTACCCACTTTTTTCAGGCGACCGGGCGAAAAATGATCAACTGCGCGTGCTCAGCAAGTTTAAAGTGAGTCGTCATCAGGTCTTCATCCAATCAGATGCATGCATCTAGTAACTTGCCAAGCATGCGCGCAAAAAAGTGGGTACACTAGTTACGTCTCTGTATGTCTCTACTCTGTGGTCCAGTTCTTCTTTTTCTCATTCGCGCGATCAATGTTCGACGGTTGAAAGCATATGGTGTGGATGACTTGGCACAATCTTGGTTTAGATCCCATTTAACTGATCGTAGGCAAAAGTGTTTTGTTAACGGTCAGTTTTCTGGTATCTCTTCTACATCCAGAGGAGTTCCTCAGGGTTCAATAATCGGGCCTCTGCTATTCTTGGTCTATATCAATGATCTCCCAAACTGCCTGAATGAGGGTTTCGCAAGGATGTTTGCTGACGATACCAACCTAAATTTTAGTAGTGATAATTTATCTCACCTTGAATTTCTGATGAATTCTAGTCTGATTAACCTAAACAGATGGTTAATAGCTTTAATATTTACAACAAATTAAGCTTGAATATTGCTAAAACTGAGTTCATGATCATTGGTTCACGTCAGCGTTTAGCAACTTTTAATAATTACGAGCAAAGTGTCTCGGTCGACAATGTGCCAGTGAGGCAAGTTAGTTCAACTAAAACCCTAGGGCTAACCTTGGATGAAAACCTTACTTGGAGAAACCATGTTGAGGTCATTACTAAAAAGATCTCTTCTGGTATTGGAGCTCTAAAACGGGTGCGCGGGCTGATTGACCAAGAAACTGCTATTAAAGCCTATAAAGGTTTTAATAAAACCATACTTCTCCTATTGTGCTCCAGAATGGGACGGCCTCGGAGTAACTCTAAGTGATAGGCTTCAAAAACTTCAAAACAGAGCAGCTCGTGTCATTACCCGTTCTTCTTACGATATGTCATCTAGTCAACTTCTAGATCAGCTGCAGTGGAACACTTTGTCGGTTAACCGTCAAAAGCAAAAAGCTGTTGTTATGTTTAAAACTCTTAATGGTCAATCTCCCCAGTACTTACAAGAATTGTTTTTATCCAGAAATTGTCAATATTTACTAAGAAATTCTAATGGCAAGTTGTTTATTC
>CACRXK020009044.1:0-17326 GCA_902702795.2 Paramuricea clavata | reverse complement strand
GCTTTTTTACGACCCGCGACTTTTTATCCGCGACATTTTACCCGCGACATTCTACCCGCGACACGCGACCATTAGTCAAACTCATTAAATCACTGACAAAAGGCTCTTGGGCAATATTTCGTATTGAAGCAATCCTATATGGTTGTTTACTAAATGATAACGTGATTTTTACACACTTTATTCAACCCGTGACTCAATAAAATACACGGTTTGGAGCTTTTTTACGACCCGCGACTTTTTATCCGCGACATTTTACCCGCGACATTCTACCCGCGACACGCGACCATTAGTCAAACTCATTAAATCACTGACAAAAGGCTCTTGGGCAATATTTCGTATTGAAGCAATCCTATATGGTTGTTTACTAAATGATAACGTGATTTTTACACACTTTATTCAACCCGTGACTCAATAAAATACACGGTTTGGAGCTTTTTTACGACCCGCGACTTTTTATCCGCGACATTTTACCCGCGACATTCTACCCGCGACACGCGACCATTAGTCAAACTCATTAAATCACTGACAAAAGGCTCTTGGGCAATATTTCGTATTGAAGCAATCCTATATGGTTGTTTACTAAATGATAACGTGATTTTTACACACTTTATTCAACCCGTGACTCAATAAAATACACGGTTTGGAGCTTTTTTACGACCCGCGACTTTTTATCCGCGACATTTTACCCGCGACATTCTACCCGCGACACGCGACCATTAGTCAAACTCATTAAATCACTGACAAAAGGCTCTTGGGCAATATTTCGTATTGAAGCAATCCTATATGGTTGTTTACTAAATGATAATGTGATTTTTACACACTTTATTCAACCCGTGACTCAATAAAATACACGGTTTGGAGCTTTTTTACGACCCGCGACTTTTTACCCGCGACATTTTACCCGCGACCCGCGACATTCTACCCGCGACACGCGACTTTTTACCCGAGACACGCGACCCGCAACCATTAGTCAAACTCTATTTTATCAAGTTGCTACAAGCTTGTCACTCACAACTTGTTGAATTGCAGGACGATAACGAGGGCATACTTCGAAACCCGGACTCGGACCCGGATTCGGACTCGAAGAAAATCCGGACTCGGGAAAAACCCGGCCCGGACTCGAAAAAAATCCGGACTCGTGTTTAAGAAAACCCGGACTTGACTTTTGAAAATATATCTATACAAGTAGCTATTACGAGGGTAGCATGTTGATTGTTGATTCTCAAAATAACGTTAACTTGATTTATTGTCAAACTTCATTGTCAGTATCGAGCCGCGGTTGTATGCAAGGCATATGGGGCAATTGATGAACGCATTGCCTAACGAGAAAGTCTCAATATCAAATTTACGCCAACCATCCAACGTGAATTTCACTGTCGGCCGCGGGTGCGGCTATTGCTTTCATTGTGATGGGTTTTCTACTATTTTTGATAAAGAATAATTGCGGGTGTTCAATTCGTGTTTATGGACTTTATCTTAACGAAATTAAGAAAATAAACGTGTTTCCAGTAGCGTCTTGCCCAAATATTTGAGAGCATGATATAATATCAAATTTATGTCCATCCGCACAACGCCCGAATTTCTTCACAGTCGGTATTTAGGCGCGGTTGCCGCGACACCTTCATTGCATGCCTTCAACATGAGATGTGCTTTTCCGGCGTTCTTTTTGATTGGTTGGAGTTACCTTGTGATTGGTTGAAGTCTAGTTATTTTTCGTGTCATTTTGCCGATAGTGAGGTCGAATATGTTGAGAGGATATATTTTACCCTTGCCGCCATCGATCACGTTGAGTCTGCTATGATGGCAGCAATCGTGTAACGAGTGGTTTACAGACAAGACATTGCTAGCGCTGAGACAGATCAAATTAGTTATTAATTTATGTCTATAGGGTAGATTTAGCTACTCGTAGGAGTATGTATTTTACACATTTTACAAATATGTTGTGTATGGTCAGCGTGGTTAAATAAATTTTTAAATTAAGTAGGTAAGTATGTATAAATGCCTAAATGACGTACGTGCCTAAATGATTTGTTTAGGTAGGCTATATAGTGATTATTTTGTTAGGAACCATATAGTATGATAACTGATTAGTATCCTCAGATAACGCATAACACTGAGTCACTAGAAGAAAAAAATATCTACATCTTTCGAAACCAAAGTTTATTGCTTTTGAAATAAAGTATTCTATCTATCAATACAGAAAGCGAGAAGAGAGAGGGGCACCCCCGCAAGAGCACAAATCCATTTATCCGCGAGTTATTACCGATAAAACCTTTGCATTCTCGTACACAGAGTCCTTGTTTTGAATCCGGTTTGTCTAATTCGAGTCCGGGTTTTCAAAAGTCAAGTCCGGGTTTTGTTAAACACGAGTCCGAATTTTTTTCGAGTCCGGGTCCGGGTTTTTCTCGAGTCCGGATTTTCTTCCAGTCCGAGTCCGGGTCTGAGTCCGGTCCGGGTTTCGAAGTATGCTGATAACGAGTTGTCGGAACAACTTGTATCAAGTCTGTTGAACTCAACAACCTGGTACCAAGTTGTCAACAAGCCGTTTACAATTTGTCAACAAGCTGGGAACAAGCAGTGCGAAAACATCTGTTGACAAGTTGTTGGAACAGCATTGCTACAAGTCTGCTGCAGGTTTGTTACAACTTGTGCGTTTGTACCATAGGTATCTTATATACACTAGACAGTGCATCTATTATTCTGCAATTCAAAAATTGAAGCCGTGATTGCAGACTCAGGATATTCCCATGAAATGAGAAGACTCGTATGCTTTCTATTTCTTAAACAGGGAACTTAAACATTAAGTTAAACCTATTCCAAATACATTTTCAAACTATTCAAATGATGAAAGTTGTTGTCGTTTTTTAAGCGTTTATTAGCGAGTGGGAAACTCCAACATGGCCGCCATCTATTCAAATGGAGTAACCGTTGGAATACTCTTGGCTTCAATTTAATTTACTAAAAGAGATGCGCTCCCTAGTGTATACTGTATAAGATATCTATGGTTTGTACGTGTGTAGCCGTTTATTATATATGCGTGCAACAATGCATTACTATATTCATTACTCGTTGATTTTGCCCAACCCTGGCGTTCAAATAGCATATAATAAGTATATGTCGATATATAGCGGTTAACCCTTAAAAAAACCACTCTATGCAGTGTGCAATAGCATTGGATACAGAAAATATGTCCCCTCCGCAATTTGCCGTTTCGTAAACGGTCATTGCCACCAGTAAGGGTCGCTGTCATCATTTCACATGAAACTCGATATTTCACGCCTCGCGTAATTGCCGCCACGCGGGGGCAATTGGTCACGCGTGATAATCATCGGGTAAATTCTCCAATGCTTTTATTTGAATTTCTTCTTTCTGTTGTAATGACAAATCTTTCCAAAAAGAACGGCAGTTGATTTCCTTAATAGCTGAGCCAAAGAGATCATCGAAATCTTTCACATAGTGAGCATGTCATGCGCCATTTTAGACAAGACAACACGCGTATATTGCACACGCGCGACAATTCTGGAACACGCGTAACCTGCGATCAGGCTCCGCGTGGCGGCAATTATGCGAGGCGTGAAATATCGAGTTTCATGTGAAATGATGACAGCGACCCAGTTACTGGTGGCAATGACCGTTTACGAAAAGGCAAATTGTGTCGTCCATTTCCAATCACGTGAAAATAGGCAGTGTCACGTGTCTGTCAGTGGCGTAGGCCAACCCAGGCTTAATGGCGTAATACCAGTCCTCACACGAAGCTCCTCGCAGCTCGCTGCGAGTGCTTGCATCTAATTAAAATTAACTCCTAAGCATTGTGATTGGATGAAATATGCATGAGCATATTTTACTCATGCATTATTCCTCTTTTCCATGTTTGGGAGTAGAACTAGATGAAAGAATGAGCTGGGAAAACCATATAGACACAATATGTAGGAAAGTTGGCCCGGTATTGGAATCATCAAAAGAGTAAAGCCGTTTGCACCGTCCGAAACACTACAAAATTTATATAATTCTCTCGTTCTCCCATATTTTGACTATTGTTCATCTTTATGGGATGATTGTGGAAGCATGCTCAAAGAGAAATTACAAAAACTACAAAATAGGGCGGCAAGAATTATGACAGGTGCCAATTATGATGTCAGGTCGACAGATTTGCTCCATGCTATGTCATGGAAAAATCTGAACAACAGACATAAAATGAATAAATCGTTCCTGATGTTTAAAATATTAAATAACAACTCAGCTCCGAACTTAAAGGATAAATTTATAACAAGGGGCATAAATCTTAGTACTAATTATAATCTCAGAAATGCTGATATAAATCTTTCAGTTCCTAAACCACGTATTGAATATTTAAAAAAGAGTTTTGGATATAGCGGGGCTGTTCTATGGAATAGTTTACCTACGCAGGCAAAGCAAACAGAGAATATTTAAGTAGCTTCAAAAATTTGATAAAATAATGTGTGAAACAGAGTCAGGCATCGAATAGTCTTGGTTTTTTAACTATTTTATCTACGTATTTGTTATTCTGTGTTATTCTATTTCATATTTAATTTACATTAGTTTTTAGAATGTACCCCTCGTGAAAATCATCCATGGGTGATGAGGGACGAGCTGCGAGGAGCTTCGTGCGAGGACTGGAAACCGCCTTTATGCCAACTGTCTGTTCTGGCTGCCCCTACTCGAAAATCCGGGTTAGTCAGAACAGTTCAGAACAGTCATGTGACTGTCTTGTGTTCCAATCCATTAGTGTTCCGAAAATCCGCTGTACTCCGAACAGTAAATGGAGCAGCTTGTTTTACGTGTGTACTCGAACATCGGGGCAGTCAGAACAGTCATGTGACTGTCTTCTTTTCCATTCATTCCACTCAGCGACACACTAACCTATTTAGTAAATTTACCTTGTGACGTGGTTTTCCCGTAAAGTAAAATCCTGCATGACCAACGTGCTTGTTGTTATTCTGTCAATTTCTGATAATCAAAAAGGAATGCCCCGAATAATGGTAGGTTAATTTACTTAGTTGCTGAAAATGAACGTTAATCGTCGCGGAACACTACGCCTTCGATCAAGAGATTACAAATGGAGCCAACCAAAACGCGAGATTTGAAATTTCCAAACACAGAAAAATTTGAGCAAATAAATTTAGCGAGTGTCTTTTAACCGAGAAAAAAGCCCTCGGTTGGTGTTTTAACCATGCAGTCTAACTTTGAATTTTCTCAGGGGGGAGGCAATAATTTTGACAGCCCCCCCCCCCCTTCTAGCTACGTTACTGTAATTATTTTCATCATTTTAAGGAAAATCTCCACCTCCCTCAGCTAATTTCTGGCATACATTAAAAATTGGGATGATTGGCTTTTGTTTTTTAAGCCGGAGATTCACTGAATTCAGGTCTGTGAATTCAGTGAATCTCTGGGGTAGGAGCTAGGGCATGCCAACAAGCTTTGTGAATTCAGTACGAAATATCGAAATTTATGTAAAAATTTTATGATTTTCAGCCGACTATTTCAAGTCCGGACTTTATAACTATCGGCATGATCCTAAGAAAGTAGAGCAAGTACTAGTGGTCTTTTCAGAATTCGAATAAGAAAATTTTGCACAAACTTGACACTTCATCATGAAAAGCAAAGTTATATCTGTTATCTAACGTTTAACGAGTGAAAAACAAGTTCAGAAACCCCCCCGCAGAGAATCCCCACAAACGTTTGTTTTTCTGGACATATGAAGAATTTCAACTTAACACAGCCTTGAACACATTGTAGTATGGACTGTAGTTGCATCAATATTAGCTTTTCATTTAGTTTTCAGGTTTTAGCTAGGATATACCACTAAAAATGAGCATTTACTTGCAAAAATTGACTATATAAAGGCCAAGACACCAGACGCGATTCACCAACTTTTTAAAGTTAATAAACTGACAGCCAATGAAAGGAAATTTTAAAAGATACGTAGACCAAATAACTCAAAATGCTATAGCGCTTCTAAATATTTGAAAAACTTAACAGGGTCGAAGTTATCGGTCAGTGAAAATCGAAAAATCGCGCTGCGTTGTCGAATCGCGTCCGATGTGTTTGGGCCTTAAAACATCAACCCAAAAAACTTTCAACGCCCGCGAAGGCCAACACGATATACACGCGTGTTCACTCCAGTGAACTGAATATAACTCTGCCCTCTGGAGTCATATAAAAAACCTGTGCTGGCCTTCAGGCAAAATTAACCTGCGATCAGGGGGAAATGAACAATTGGAATAATTCCTAAATTCATGAGGGCCTGACAGACCCTATTGGCCGCCAAATTAGTTTCACCCAAGCATAGGGCCTTTTATACTATATTGAAGCATAGTCAATAAAATAAGGTTTATGGGAAACTCGATGCTGCAGACATCGGTTCATCGTCACGTGTGTATTGTATTTTCTCGACAGCAACCAATATAACTATGATTTCATCATTCTCGTACCCAGAGCCCTTCTTACGCGCGGTGCGACGAGGGGCTCTGGCCAAATCCATATTCCGAATTGGCATCTGATTGGCTAGTTCTAACACCGGACATTGTTTTCTTACCATGTTTTTATGGTATCCGGTTATGGATTTGGCCAGAGGCCTTCGTCGCACCGCTCGTAAAAAGGGATCTAGGTACGAGAATGTGATTTCATTTGACAATTGGTGTAATATCACAACTGGATAATTAAAGCAACATACCGCTATTGGTTGGTTGGGCGAAAATACAATGCAGACGTACGTGTCGATAAACCGACCATTTTTTTTTGTTTACCAAGACAAAAACATAGATGAGGTCTACTATGTGCCTACAAGTTCCTTAACCTTCTTATTCTATTGACTACGGGATTTGTAGATAACCTAGCTGACCGGGAGCAGTTAGGGCCAGGGCCTGAACCTTATTGGCCGCCAAATTGGTTTCACCCAATCATAGGGCCTTTCATACTATTGAAGCATAGTCAATAAAATAAGGTTTATGGGGAACTCGATGCAGACATCGGTTCATCGTCACGTGTGTATTGTATTTTCGCGAGAGAAACCAATAGCTATGTTTTCATTTGACCATTGGTGTAATGTCACGACTGGATAATTAAAGCAACATACTGCTATTGTTTGGTTGCGCGAAAATACAATGCAGACGTGTCGATGAACCGACCATTTTTTGCATAAACCAAGACAGAAACATAGATAATGAGGTCTACTATGTCCCTATCAAGTTCCTTAACCTTCTTATTCTATTGACTACGGGATTTGTAGATAACCTAGCTAACCAGGAGCAGTTGCGAAAATGCAACTATCTGCCCTCTGACAGGAACCCTCGAACCTGCGGACCAGCTACAGAGGCGGGCTGACCAGTTGTCGAGCTAGAGAACTCATTGAGAGAACCACACTCTAACTGAACTTGTGGTATCAAGGATTTGTTTGTCCCTGAAAAAGCGCAGGGAAATAAACATAACAAATTTTTTAATAATCGTTTTCAAGCTATGAATAAAGGTAAATATCAAATGCTAACCATGAAACAATAACCTAAAACCCCACATTTATAATAGCAAAGTCAATAACATAAGTGAACTAGAACTTGTATATAAATAGCGTCAACATCTTCAGCATTCAACTGCGAGTAAGCATTGTTTTTTTTTGTTTTTTTTTTTTTTGTTTTTTTTTTTTTTTTTTTTTTTTTTTTTTTTGATGGACAAGGACTGTACAAGGCCGTCTTCGCCCCATTCATGGCATCTTAAAGTGCCATGATAACTGTGGATAGCATATAATACCTTTTGTTTGTGGAAACACCACGCACATTTATTACTGCAAAGCTTTCGATGTGCTCATGTATGGATATATGCCACGCTATTTTGACGCCATTTTCACGTCGTCTTTGACGTTGGCGTCCTCGATCTAAATCTGTCTATTAACTTCAAATGACGCCAGCCATCAGATCACGACACTTTTGGTATATAAAGCCTGGTCACAGATTAAGTATATACCAGATGTGTAACTTAATAGGACTTCGTGTCCTCGAATTTCCCTAGATGCATGTACACATGCTCACGCCATGACACTTGCTAGCAAAATGGCGCCTGAAAAACACGAACTTTTGCATTTTATTGCGGCTTTTTTGGATCAAAATTTATGGATTAAACGATCAACAGCATCATTTGTTGAATGTTTAAAGTTGTTGAAAGCAATTAAAGTTGTAGAAACGGTGTTGAAAGCATTTTTGAAAGCAATGACGTATTACCAAATGACGAATTATTTCATCACGCGAGCACAAAATAGGAAAGTATAGCAGAAGTGTAACTTGAGTCAGTGTTTACGTCCACGAAAATTTTAACTCGCTCACGCCATCCTGGCTAGTACAGCCGGAAGTTTTTATAAGGTTTTGGTAGGTGCAAAGTGCCGGTTGTACTAGCCAGGATGGCGTGATTGATGACGAATCGCTTGTAAAAACGCGGACAAATACTTGCTTGAGTGAGACTTCTGTTATATACCTTCCTATTCTATGACGCGAGCGACACTTGCTAGGAAGATGGCAACCATGGCCATGGGGCAACATTTTTACTGAAGTTACAGATCTGTCCATACTTAATGTATGGCCTGGTTGACACTAGTAATTTTGTCGGCGATTTTCTGTTTCAGACGGATGTAAATGAGTGAACTCGCACACAAAAAGTATAGAGCCACTTTTCAAAAGTAAACAATCTTTTGCATGTCATTTATTCGATCACATTTGCCAGGAAGAGAAAAATCGCCGACAAAATTGCTAGTGTGAGCCAGGCTTGAAACAGGGGCGTGTGAACTGAACAAGTCACATATTATTAGCACTGATGAAGATCCGGGCTTACGAATCGAAAGCTTTGCAGTAATAAATTTACGTGGTGTTTCCACAAACAAAAAATATTATATGTTTTATCGCCATGCAATCCTACAAAGAACTTATGTTCGGGATAGCTTGTAGTGCACGCGGATATCTTTGGGACTCCAAATCGGTAATTGTGGCTGTATTCAGAGCAATTGACGCATCCATTTGATCCATCCTATCTCTCATTTCTCGTTCGAAACTCATATTCCGTTGACGTAAGTTGCTGCATTCAGTAGTAAGGTCTCTAATTTTACTTTGTAGCTCATGCTCTTTATTTCTAATCCTTGTATCACCACCACCACTGGATTCCAAGCTTTCAATCCGTCTTTCCAAGCCAGTTAACTTTCCGACAACCATGACGAATTTCTCGGCCAAGCCAGAGCGAACCTCAGTGATGTCGTCTTGGATTTTCTGCAACATCCCTGTATATTCTGGACGTGGGATGAAGTCGCTTAGTTGAGAAGCAACGGCAAGAGTATACCGCAGTAGTTGTCCACCATGATTTACCAAAGCATCATTCAAATGTTGGCGCAGTTCCTTTTGCTTCAAAGTCTACAAATTGTATCAAAGATGAATGCATGGCAATAATAATTTATAGACGACTCTTGGGCAGTTGAGCATTTGTAATCCAGCAGTTGAGCATTTGCTTATCTACACACGTAAAAAGCTCACATCTTGTAGCAAGTCTGACAACAGGCTGTCAGCATGTTGTGCTCCCTACTGGTTGTCCCAAGTTATCAACAAGTATGGAACAACTTGCTAACAACTTGTAACAACATTGTTCATGTTGTTGGATTTGTTCGTTGCACGGTTGTTCCAACAGGTTCGATACAGTCATGATATAACAATGTTGACAACCATGTAACATTCTTCTTATATCATGACTGCATGTATTCGATTTGTTAGAACAACCTTGCAACAAGTCTGATGATGCCATCAAGCTAGCTTGTTACAAGTTGTTAACAGCTTGTTCCAATTTTTACAACAACTGGGAACAAGGAGTGCGAAAACAACTTGTTGCGGATAACTTGTGAACAAATTTCCAGCAACTTGTTTGCAAACCTGCAAGAACTTGCGTGTTTTTACGTGTGTACAGTATTATTTCGAAGTATATTTTATTGAAACATAATCATAACTACAGATACATGAACAAATCACAAACTATTTCATTAACTTATAACTGCCAACCTTATTAAAACTTGAACTGTTCCTCTTTTAGTTCCAGTAAGCAGTAACGTCGTAAGCAAATTGTTATTGGTGCGCTCATTTAAGAGAAGGGGACTGGGGGCATGCCTCCCAAAAAAATGCATTTCGAAGCCTCAGAAGATAATTTTCCATGTTTTCTGAGAGATTATTATCAAAGTTGTAAAGTTAAAAATTCAAAATTTTGTAATGCACTTTATAACCTTTTACAAAACAACGAAATCACAAGTAAGAATGGATTGGTTTGTTCCTAGAAACTTAAAATAGATTTATACTACTTACACCCCAGACTGGCTAAAGGCCCAGTAAGGGCCATCCAAGTAGAATAATGAAGTAGAGTCCTGAGGCAATTAGTGCGGTTTAAATGAGATAAATCTTATTTTTTGTACTACTCATCCCTTACTGCAATCTCGTTCCCAGAGTATGACTGTTCGCGGGTTATGCAGTGGCATGACTCTGGGGAAATTGAATTTATTTTATCCAAAATGAGATAAATGGCGCATGCGCTTTTATTACTCTTTTTATTCCGCTTACTAAATTCGCGCGGGCACACGCTCACAATCGATATATTTGTTTGAACAGATTCTCATCAGAATATAGCATACAAAATAGTTTTTTATACGTTTAAAGGTGCTTTTAATCACACTACTATTAAACTATATTCAATGGCAAATATTGAAAGAGCTATTAAAGCTGCTCTAGCGAGAGGGCTTGAATTTTCGTTAAAAGATGAGACATTGTATCTCGGCCATTGCAAAATGGTGAACATGTTTTGGTGATTTGGTCGTTTTGCCAACAGGTTATGGGCTTATTATGGCAAATATTAAAATATTTCAGCTGCTACCTCACGTGTACGACATGTTACGTGGCGTAACTAATTCTATTAGTATATACTCATATCTCGACTAAATGCAATGACTGATGCAAGATCAAGTGGCTATATAAAACTGAATGACCAAGGCATTTCTGCATGCATGATACAAGGTCATTCTGTGCTATGCTATACTATACTATACTATACTATACTATACTATACTACGGTGATGGCAGCGATATCAAATTACCATTGGATCGACTTGAGAACCCAACGTATAAGATGTTCTATATGCACCCAGAAATGTGTGTCTACTGTATACCGTAAACCTCTGAATATAAGTCCCCCCTGAATATAAACCCCCTGTGTATAAGGCTACCACATGTACGCTCACCTCATTCCAAATACAAGCGCCCCTGAACATAAGTCCCCTGAATATAAGCCCAGTAGCCCACTATGTTATTCAACATTGATATTGTCTTTTAATATAGCAGAGAACAATATTTAAAAACATTGTCATTATAGCTTACTACATTGTGTTTGTAATTATAATTACTTGTGTCGAAAGTAAGAAATGAAGTGAACAAGGCCATATTTGTTGAAAGTTTGTTGCAGTGGGTGTTTCGCATTTGTTTCTCATGCTTCACACTGTGTATCTTTGAACATTTAGGCCGCGTTTACCTTATGACGCTACGGCTAACACTCCGTTAAAAATTTACTACGTTTCTAGTATTAAGACTATATTGTGTTTACACTATAACGGAGCGGTTTGCCGTAGCGTACTAACTACGGAATTATATTGTGTTTACACTATAACGGAGTGGTTTGCCGTAGCGTACTAACTACAGAAATCAATTCCGTTAAAAATTCACTACGTTTCTTAGTATTGTGTTTACACTACAACGGAGTGGTTTGCCGTAGCGTATTAACTACAGACCGCTACGTTGGCACTCCGGATGCAAATCACTACGCTACGGTAAATTTGCTGTAGCGTCATAGTGTAAACGCGGCCTTAATCAGCAACTAATTAAAGGCAAGGATATATTTACTAGCTTATTACTCCTTATTACCAGGTACATATAACATGCAATACATCAACCTTGCAATCCATGCTTTAACCCCTGCAGTTGCCCCCTCTCCTAACGACTGTTTCCTCTCCCTCTGGGAACGAGATTGCCCTTACTGTCCATTGCTATCATCTGATAGTACGCGTAGAAAAAGCTTATACTGGATAGCTCTAATAAGGCGAAGGGACATCCTATATTGGTGCAAGTTACAAGAGCTAGGAAGAACTGAAACAGAATTATCGGTAGAAAACCTGCGTGTGTCAACGAATACAGCAAGTAACTATTACCTTATCGTGGTTGCATCCTACAGCTTGATACTCACAAGTCGCCGGAGCCTCGTTGCAATCGCGTCTCTCGTGTCTTTCAATGTCTTTTCTCAAGACATCTTTCTTACAGTATTTGCAAGCCACGGGTGCATCTTCACAGATCTTACCAATATGTTCCTAGATGAACAGTGAGTAAAACTGAGTATACCATACTGCATGGTTCAAGGATAATTATAAGGTAAGACGACGTGACTTGCTGGATTGTTCAAACTGTTCTCAAAAGTTACTTTATTTTTACTTACCTTCATCGACGCAAAGGTGACATCTTTCCCACAAAAATCACACTTCACATTCCTATATTCACATTCACTTTTCAAGTGTTCACCCTGATGAGAGCGTTGGAATGTCATCTTGCATTGGGAATGGATACAGTTTATCAAAGCATGTTGACAGACAGCAGAATGTCCCTAAGTCACAAAGAAATGGTTACAGTCTGTAGGGCTCGTTACCTTCGCGCAACTGACCCCTCGTAATCATTCAACACAGAATAGTGAACTGGGATAAAAAAAAGATTAAACTCCCAAGTAAAAAAAGATGCATTAAAAAATACTCAGTTGAGTCGTCTCAGTAAATTGTAATTATTTCCGTGATTGTATTTCATTCTCTAATATAGATTAGACGTTTATTTAACGAATTAAACGAATTTTATTGAGCAATCTACATATGTACTATATCAGGTACAAAGATACATACTGACAAACGAAAGACAAAACACACGTCACAAATCACAAATTAGTAGATACACTCAGACGGAAAAGCACAAACGGGACACTATAAAAGTCCCATGCGAGGTGCTCCCCGTAATTAGTTTAGATATAGTTAATTAAATATACGTCACACACATATATATTACTTGTGGTATTAAGTCCTATGGCAAGGACAGTCACGAGTTAATGATCACGTACACATGTCTACGTCATAAACATTACTAATTAATGTAGAGTAACTACGTTTAAGATAGTGTTTAAACGAGTTTGGATTACGGAAAATGTCAGGTGAGACTTCTTGGCACACTGTGTTCCAAATCTTTACAACACGATCGTAGTATGAAGACTGGAGAGTGTTAGTTCTACAGAGTTTACTTTGAAGGATATATCTTGACGTATGGCTCAGCCTAGTACGACCATGACTCACAAACAACACATAGTTATCGATGTTGACGTCAATGTAACTAAACAATGATTTGAAGAAATACACCAAGTCTCTGACTTCTCGATCATAGGTTAACGGTAGCAGATCTAATGCTAATAACCGTTCTCTGTACGACAGTTCGCCTCGCTTTGTCATTGTTATCCACCTTGTCGCTCTTCTTTGCACTTTTTCAACACGTCTTGAAATCTGGACGCTGTTAACCGGCGACCATACCTCTGTAGCGTAACACAGCTGGGACTTGACCAACGATAAATATAAAGTTCGTCTGGCTTTCATGTCCATCAATTTGGTGCAAGTTCTTCTAAGTACGCCGAACATTGGCCTTCGCGACGATGGTGTTCGCGTGAATGTCCCAAGAACGTTTTGATGTGGTGGTAATTCCAAGATCTTTTTCGCTTTTATATCTGCTCGAGTTAGGTTTTGGCTCCCAAGAGTGTAGTTATGAATGATAGGATTTTTCTTTCTGGTGATGGTGAGAACTTTGCACTTAGAGACGTTGAAGCGGACGTTGTTTTCCATAGTCCAGAGATTAACTAATTATTAAGATTGGATAGGGAGTGTTGTAAAGACGAACAATCACGATTACAGGTAATGATTTTGTGCAGTTTGGTGTCATCTGCATACAGAGCTGTACCGGTTCGGGCTTCTACGATGTCGGGTAGATCGTTGATGAATACTACAAACAACAGGGGTCCTAGAATCAGGGTCTTAGCTAGAGGGCCGTGTTGGCCGTGTTATCGCGGCCAAAAAGGGAAAAACACGGCTAGATAAAATGAGCGCGGTTTCATTATTTTTATAAGGCCGTGTTTAGGTTCATAAAATAACACACAGAATTTCTTCATATTTACTGTACGTCGCAAGAAAGTTTGTAAAATCTACGTTTGTAAAATCTATGTTTTAATGTTTTGATGGATAATGGGAACTGTATGGTGTTAAAATGATTTTAAATGCCCCCAAGAGTTGCTGAAATAACTTGCAAAGCATAGAACAACCACAGGTATTGTCTGTTGTTGGCGAGCATAACTACTGTAGAACCGCGAATTTGGCTATTTGAGGTAATTGACATGTGCACACCCTGGTCATTTAGAAACACGCCCAAGATCTAAAATCCTAGCTAAGACCCTGCCTAGAATGCTTCCCTGAGGCACACCAGAGGTGACAGAAGACCATTTCGAAGTCACACCATTCACAACGACTCTCTGTGTCCTACCAGTTAGCAAACCAATCAAGAGCTGAGCCAGTCACACCGTAACAACGAAGCTTAGCTAGGAGGATCGTGTTTATCTACAGAGTCGAATGCCTTGGCAAAGTCGAGGTACAATACATCAGTCTGAGTGTTTCTGTCTAGATCTTGTCCGATGACCTGGAGAACAGACAGGAGTTGGGTGACGCAGGATCTATTTCTTTATTTCTGAGAAAGCCGTGTTGGGATGGACTGATGAGGTGAGCAACATGATAATAAAATCTTGAGTAAACGCAGCGTTCCAGGATCTTGCTAACGATAGGCAACAACGAGATTGGCCTGTAGTTATCTGCTGGGTCTTTCAGAGAGAAAGAACACACAGCTGATACGACACACACTTGACAACTAAGGCCTAAGGGTTTGGTTATGGACGAGGAAAATACCCTTTTTATACGAGTTTTCAAACGCAAGGAAAAAACTAGGCCAACCTCAGTAACACGTAGGGCCACAAAGGGAAAACTCGGCGAGATCTCGTGCGTGCAAACAGAATAAAGTCCCTCGCCCTTAACTACAGTGAGTGAAAGCGAGCTTAAAATCTACAATCAACGCTCCTCAAATTATTTTCACCTTCGTTCCTCCTCTCTCCTGTAGTGTTTAAGACTCAATAAAACGAGATAAACGCGTGTTATAGTGTTTGTGAACTATATATGGAATACTGATTAGTTATTCCCATTTGGATTAGTTATTAATTAGCTATATTACATCCTCCCCACATTAGTATAGGTTCTCTGTTCTTCACGTTATATGTTATTCAAAATGTCTCCTCTGCCCGAAACGACAACAGGAATTTAAACTGAAACACATTTCAACTGTTAACATGCAATATGTGTCTAATAGTCATTGATAGTTCAATGTCCAAAATCCAAGTCTATTTGGTTGTCTTCTTTCTCGCTGGGATCTTCGTAAATGAACAGGTTCTTGATTGAGTTGGTCTTCGTTGGTTCTGTCGCAATAAAAATCGTCATCATCATCTTCGTCATCTGAACTATCCGTTACACGATTATCAATCTTTTTGAAGAAAGATATGTTGCGTGTTATCCTCTTCGAACCACGTTTGACGGTAACCATAGTTCCTTTCCGAGCTTCAACAGTGAATGGTTTGGGGTTAAATGGTGGGGTAAGCTTGTTCTTCTTTGGTTGGCGGATCAGGACTGTGTCTCCTATCTTCAGATCAGTTGTTCTCGAGTGTTGTCGATGATCTGAGTATTTCTTCATCTTTTCTTTCTTTTCTTGATCTCGTTTTCGCATTGGATCTTGGGTTTCTTGTTGCTGAGTTTTTGGAATACTCGGAAGTGGTATCTTCAACTTTCGATTGTTCAGGGCCTCGGATGGTGACACATTCGTCGTGCTGTGCGGTGTGGCTCTGTACTGGCGGAGAAATTGATATAAGGCTTGTTTCCAGTTCTTCTTTTCGATGTGTGCTGTACGTATGGCTTTTTCAATGGTGCGCATAAACCGTTCCACTTCTCCATTCGCCTTTGGCCAATACGGAGTAACTTTGCGATGTTCGAAACCAAGGTAACTGGCAAATTGTTCAAATCCCGAGCTGTTAAATGGCGGACCATTATCACTTATAAGAACAACAGGGACACCTTGGCGGGAAAATATGTTATTCAGCTTTGGGATGACAGCTTTTGCGCTCGTAGTGGTGACAATTTCTACTTCGGGGAATCGGCTAAATTCGTCGATGACAACGAGTAGCAGCTCGCCTGATGGGAACGGACCAACAAAGTCGACAGCAACCTCTTGCCATGGTGCGTCGGGCAGCGGTGTCATGATCAAGGGTTCTGGATGTCGATGGGTACCTGTGGTTGCTGCTTGGCACGGCAGGCACGTCTTGACTCTTGACTTTCTGTTCCACCATCTTATCTATGGAGGGGAACCAGACCTTTTCACGAAGTAGCATTTTCGTTTTGACTATGCCTTGGTGGCCTACGTGTGCAAGATCTATGGCTTGGCTCTGCAGTGAATGAGGTAGCACCAGGCGGTGGTTTCTGACGATTAATCCATTGCAGACAGACAGTTCGTCCTTTACGTTAACGAACGGTTTCACTTCAGGATCGAGCCATCGGTTGTATGTGATTGCTTTAGAAAGCTTGCAAAGGACTGGGTCGTTAGCAGTTTCTTTCTTCACTTCGTCGAGTTTCATAGCTTTGAGGATGAGGTTGATGCACAAATAGTTGATATAGGCTTCGGTGGTGTTGTCGGTGGGAGAAGAAACAACAGGGTTGGGGTGACAGTTGAGAAAGTCGGCAGGGTTTTCTGCATCTTTCCCTGGTTTGTAAACAACTTCGCAATCATACGGCATCAGTCTTAGTTTCCAGCGGTCAATTCTCGCTGAAGTCGGTTTCTGACTTTTGAAGATTCCGAGTAGCGGCTTGTGGTCGGTGATGACAATAAACTTAGCGCCATAGAGGTAAAGATGATAGTGTTCGATAGCCCATATAACGGCTAACATCTCGCGTTCAGTTTGTGAATAGCGGGATTCTACACTGGAAAGTGCACGACTTGCATAACTGATAACTCTGCCTTCTTGAGTAAGCAGCGCTCCTAAACCCGAGGGGCTGGCATCAACAATGACGGTGGTTGGTTTCGAAGGGTCGAAGTAAGCCATAACAGGATCATTCGTAAGCTCGTGTTGAAGTTTTTTCAGAGCATTCTCTTGTTCC
>CACRXK020009043.1:0-19799 GCA_902702795.2 Paramuricea clavata | reverse complement strand
GTTTTAAACGAGTTTTCTGTAAGTCCGACATATGTTTGGGGAGGTCTATTTGTTGTTTTGTCCTTAGTAGTGACTGTGGCTTGATATACAACCGATTCAGTGGTACATTTGTTAGATAGTGGGCACAGTTCTTTATTGCTTTAGGGCAACTACACATGTTAAGACCATGCACTAGTGCTGGAAATTGTAGACAACGTGGATTTGTTGTGTCCATCGATAGTCTGCTTGATGTTTGGCATACAGCTGTAGCTAATCTTGACTGTATTACGGTTGAATATCTTGTGTAGTGTGTGATCTGCGGGGAATTCCTCGTCAATTATTTTCAAGAAGGTTTGTCCAACATTAGTCGAAACATTCTTACTATATATGGTGGGTTATACCATATAATTTTTCTTTTACGGCTTCGGGTACTCTTGTTATTCGATTGGTTTAGGGGGTGTTTAAACTGTAGTTTGTGGGTATAACCACTTTTGTCAAGGGCTTGCTGATATGACGGGGAGGCTTGTTCGAATGAATCTTGATCAGAGGATATCTCGGTTAGTCGTTTGTTAATGGATAATGGAATATACGCAGAACACTGGGTGGGTGGTTAGACTTGCTATGCACGTAAAGAGGTGTGTTATTAGGCTTAGAATATGGGTGATATTTACCGGTGGTTAGATTTAGTGTGACGTCAAGGAAATTTACGATTTTCTTGTTAGCCTCGATAGTAATTTTCAAACCATGGTGAAAAACATTGTGTAACATTGTGTAACCATTTTCAAACCAGTTTGCAACATTGAAAACGAAGCTAAATCCATCGCTGAAAAATTAAACCTTGCTGATAGAATCAACACCGCAGCACAGAGAGAAGCCTTTGTTACGTTGAAAGATCACAAACCTAATTTTGAAAACAACCCGACTTGCCGCCTTATCAACCCGAGCAAATCTGAAATTGGAAGAGTTAGCAAACAAATCCTGGATAGAATTAATACGAAAGTCATTGAAGCAACGGGCATAAACCAGTGGAAAAACACTAAATCTGTGTTGTCCTGGTTTAATAAAGTTACTGATAAGAGCCAATACTCATTTATTGCATTTGATGTTGTTGACTTCTATCCATCCATCTCAATTGATCTTCTAAAGGCTGCGCTAGATTTTGCGTCAAAGTATGATAACATCACAGATACAGAAAGAGAAATCATTCTACATGCGAAGAAATCGTGCTTGTACAACTCGGGCAAGCACTGGGGAAAGAAATCATCATCAAATCTATTCGATGTCACTATGGGTAGTTTTGATGGTGCCGAATCGTGTGAATTGGTCGGATCTTACCTACTACACCTTATTACGATGAAGCACGGTAATAAGTTTGGTTTATATAGAGACGACGGTTTGGGCATTATCAAAGCAACACCACGCCAAATAGAACTAATTAAGAAGGATCTGTGCGCCTTATTCAACAACCATGGTTTGAAAATTACTATCGAGGCTAACAAGAAAATCGTAAATTTCCTTGACGTCACACTAAATCTAACCACCGGTAAATATCACCCATATTCTAAGCCTAATAAAACACCTCTTTACGTGCATAGCAAGTCTAACCACCCACCCAGTGTTCTGCGTAATATTCCATTATCCATTAACAAACGACTAACCGAGATATCCTCTGATCAAGATTCATTCGAACAAGCCTCCACGTCATATCAGCAAGCCCTTGACAAAAGTGATTATACCCACAAACTATTGTTTAAACACCCCCTAAACCAATCGAATAACAAGAGTACCCGAAGCCGTAAAAGAAAAATTATATGGTATAACCCACCATATAGTAAGAATGTTTCGACTAATGTTGGACAAACCTTCTTGAAAATAATTGACGAGGAATTCCCCGCAGATCACCCACTACACAAGATATTCAACCGTAATACAGTCAAGATTAGCTACAGCTGTATGCCAAACATCAAGCAGACTATCGATGGACACAACAAATCTACGTTGGCTACAATTTCCAGCACTAGTGGTCTTAACATGTGTAGTTGCCCTAAAAGCAATAAAGAACTGTGCCCACTATCTAACAAATGTACCACTGAATCGGTTGTATATCAAGCCACAGTCACTACTAAGGACAAAACAACAAATAGGCCTCCCGAAACATATGTCGGACTTACAGAAAACTCGTTTAAAACTAGACTTGCAAACCATAAAGCATCATTCAACTCTTTCGACAAACGGAACGCTACCGAACTAAGCAAATACGTGTGGGAATTGAAAAACCAAAACATCAATTATACAATCAAATGGAAACTATTGAAACGAGCTAAGCCTTATAACTGTGCTTCAAATCGGTGTAATTTGTGTTTATGGGAGAAATACTTTATTATTTGTAAGCCAAAAATGGCCACTTTAAACAAACGAAATGAGTTAGTGTCTGCATGTAGGCATAATAAAAAATTCCTTTTAAGTAACATTTAAAATGCTAGACATTTAAATATACCGCGGTGTGTTAATCTTTCCGCGTCCTGTCAGCTTATCACATAACATGTTAATTAAATCGCGTGGTTTGTAAATAGGATTAAGTTTTTTTTAAGTCTCATCCACTTGTATACATATATAACCTTGCAAGTTTTAGTCTATAGTCATTAGGTCAATTTATCTGAAGAGTGCCACATTTTGTGGTACGAAACTATTTAGTAATAAAGATGCCTAGTGGATTTTGTTGATTGTTGTACCTTAATTTATATATATATATATATATATATATATATATATATATATATATATATATATATATATATATATATATATATATATATATATATATATATATATATATATATATATATATATATATATGATAGTTTTGGAGTTGAAGTACTAGATACTTGGAGTTAAAATACTAGAATATGTACAATAAAAAGTCTCAAAAAAGTTCTAAATTTTCGGTTGCTAACTGCAACCTTCATCAGAGTACTAAGAGCAGTTCGGATAGTTCAAGGTTTTAAATATCGTCATTATTGGCACATGATTGCACAAGCGATAAATACATGCGTGGGAATTCTTTGTGTTCGTAAATTGTTTTATTGTCTAATATTGAATGCATCGACTCGAAGAACGTCCGTTTTTCTAAATTATGTACTCTTTTCTCTAAGATTGCAGCATTGTTAATAGAGGCATTGTCTCCTGTGCTTTCTGCGCGGTCTTTGATTGCCGACTTAATATCCGGTTTACGCCTGGTTTGTGTTCTGCCCCGCGTGATTACCACGATCTCTTGCTTTCTCCAACATACTTAAATGAGCAATCTGAACATTCGAATTTGTAAACAATACCTTTAACCACCGTGATCTTCTGCTTGTCTTTTGGTATGCCAAAAATGTCCCCTAAGCTTGGCATGGGTTTATATATTGTCTTAATACCAGCACTTTTAAGCAGTTGTTTCATCTGTTCTGATATGCCTTTCATGTATGGAATACAAGATAACCCTTAAATTTCCGGTTCGTCATAAGTGTTGGAAAACGATCTGCCGGAACTTGTCTGGAAGATGAATTTCTCTGGATATCCGTTGAGCTTTAACTCTTGGATAACACGCTCCTTTTCTTGCTGTTTTTTATTGTCTGTAGAAGGAATGCTGTCGGCTCGAACAAGTATGGTCTTAACTACGGCTCGCTTACTTTGGATGGGATTATGAGAGTGAAAGTATAGATATTTATTGGTATGTGTATCCTTACGGTATACACTTACTTCAATGGTATGGTTTTTAAGAATTGTAATGTGGGTATCATGCAAGGAAAGAATTTGATTCACCGCGATTTGATTCTGATGGTAATTCAATTGTAAACTGTATGTTTTTGTTGATAGTGTTCAGGTGGGTGCGGAATTGTTCAATGTCATTTTTGCGTAGACATGAATTGGAGTCTTCAGCATACCTTCGCCACCAGCGTACTGGGACAGGTGACGTGTTGATGGCAATTGAGTCAATTGAGTCCGGCTCACCGCATTGTGTATTTGTGTAAATTATACAACATCGCATTTCAAAATCGTTACGGTCGTCGGTTCTTTCGCGCAATTGCTTTTAGCTGAATGAACAAAAATTATATGTATATATTAATTATATATAAGCACTAAAATATAAAGCATAGACAAATAATAAACTAATTTGCACATTTAAAATCAGAATATAATCGCCTTAACTCAACATCTTTCATGTGTAAAAGTACTACGTAATTTATGCTTGTCTAATTCTTGTGTGACAAATTTTGTAAATTAAAAATAAACTTGTACACATAGCGCGTCACATACTATGATGCATACGCGTCGGCTGACTCGCGTACAGCACATCTTAGTGATCTTACTCATTTCTGGCATTTTGTTAAAGCGTTTTGAAAAAGCAAACTGTCACGATACGATTGTGTAAACATCTAGTGAATTTGCATTATTTGCGGGTGGGCCAAATGGCCAATGACATGGCACATTGCGGTAAGCACTCCCTTCCGTGTCGGCGGTATCGACCACGATTTGCGTACCGGTAGTAGATGTAAATTATGTAAAGTCATGGGAAAGGCCCTACTTATCTAGAATATATATAAACATAGACAAATCATCATACTTTATATGATCTTGGAACGCTACAAAAGTACGAAACGAAACGATGCCTCCAAGAGAACGAAAAAATCGATTTAAAATTAAATGTTTAGAATGTGGTGTTGAAATGGATTTTGATTACAAGAAAAAGCATAATTCAAAAAAACACCATGATTTGCAGAAACAGCGTAAAGCTATTCGCTACGAAGTAGTTGGGGCGCCCAAAAATCCGTTTGACACAGCCGCTCGGAAAGTTGCCGTTGTTTCGACGAAACCGACTGCTGAATCGAGTGCGGACACAGAGACTAAGAACAAAGAAAATACGGACAGTGTGAGCTCAGATGAAGATATTCCCTCAACATCAAGAGAAGAAGTACCATCATTCGTGCGTGATGCGCGTGGCCCAGCATTAGAAATATCCATAGAAAAACGAGGTTGGAATAAAATCGAAAACGAACCGGATCAAACAATCCAAGAAGCAAAGAAGCAGAAAATAGATAAGGATTCAATAAGTGATGTTCTCGTCGAAACTAACACTCCGGACTTTCCAGAAGATGACATAAGCAGTGCTGCCAGTACATCGTCTCATTCATCATCGAACTTTCAGTTTAATGACCCTATTCAACCCATGCTATC
The DNA here is from genome assembly GCA_902702795.2 of Paramuricea clavata. Lineage (NCBI taxonomy): Eukaryota > Metazoa > Cnidaria > Anthozoa > Malacalcyonacea > Plexauridae > Paramuricea > Paramuricea clavata. The sequence goes on along the minus strand of CACRXK020009043.1, from coordinate 14,603 downwards.
GTTGGTAAGTCATCTTCAATGCACTTTCATAAATTTATGTCTTTAACGTCTTGGACTTTGTAGAATTTTGGAAGAAATGTACAATCAGTGACAAAACAGTTTGGACAAAATACCAAAAGAGCGTACATTTACAACACAATCGACCCCCCGCACCTCCGTTCAATGTTGTGTGTGGAAATACCTACGCAAAATGTTTCTTGCCAGCCACCCAACATTGTTTAGGGTGGGGGAGGGAGGGATAATCGTTTTATGCTGAACAGAATTTGGAAAGGCGCAGATATGTCTATATTATATCACTGTCCAAAAACCTTTTGTCACTGATTGTAGGCATAGTGTAAATCCTTGTAATTTTATTAGGATGATGGACCTGAACAGTCAACAATAGAAGACCATGAATTAGCGGGCATGTTGGGAGAAATTCTTGATGTGCTAAAAGAGGCCCAAGATTTGCACGAATCGTTCGCGTCTGAAGATTATAGCCAAGATGTATTTATTTCAACTATCGAGAAGTTTGCGTCAGATTTGAAAGAAAAATGTCACTTGTTATTGTCATCGTCAAAAGAAGCTTTAACTTGTGAAGAAAACGTTCTGAAGCAAACGTCGGAAAAATCAGTTGAAGAGGAGTCTTCTATCGTGACAAACGATCCAGCAGAACGTATTGGGGTAAAGCTGAATGAGTCACAAAAGAATTTTCTAATAGCCTTGGGACCTTGTCAGCCGATTCTTGAAAGTTATCCAACGAACCAGACAATCGCTAAATCGAAACAAAATTCGTTTACATCAAAATGGTACGAATCAATGCCTTTTTTGGAATACAGTCCAACTCTGGATCGAGCTTTTTGTTTTGCCTGCAGCCTGTTCGGGGAGGGTTCTGGGACATCATGTTCATGGACAAAAGATGGAGCAAACCGCTGGGATAAGATGAAAGGCCGGGGGAAAAGCAAGCAAGGAAAACTGGTACAGCACTTCACTAGTGCAGCTCATAAAGCATCGGTTGATCGGTTCGATATTTTTTCAAAAAGAAGTCACCACGTCGATGTAGCATTATCTAATGCGAGAAAGCAATTACTTGCCCAAGAAGAGCGGGAACGTCTGCACAATAGAGAAGTCATTAAAGTTATTCTAGATTGTTGTAGATACTTGTCAAGACAAGCCCTTGCTTTTCGTGGTGGCGATGATGATCTAAATGGAAACTTCAGACAATTAGTAAACCTATTGTCACGCTGGATTCCTTTTCTAAAAACCTGGTTGACCACAGCCCATTTGCGTCCAAACCGTGTCACTTACTTGAGTGGTAAATCCCAGAATGAATTGATCAACCTTTTAGCAGTTGAAGTGCGCAACATTTTAACAGAACAAATACGTTCTTCGGCTGTTTACGCTGTACTTGCTGACACAACACCCGATGTTGCTCATGCCGATCAAATATCTTTAATTATACGCTATGTGGACGCAGAGTTTCGCATCCAAGAACGGCTTCTCAAAATATCAGAGATCTCTTCTAAAACCGGTGATGGATTTTCTCAAAAGGTTCTAGCAATGGTAAGAGAATTGGGTATTCCCCATGCTGGTATACGTTTTCAGTGCTATGATACAACAGCTTCGATGTCCGGGGTTTACAATGGGGCACAAGCGAAGTTAAGTGAGCATTTGGAGCGAAAAATACCCTACATTACTTGTCTTGGTCATAAAACAAATCTTTGCGTCGAACATTCCTGTAAATCTTCCGTTATGATCGAGGAGTTTTTTACCACATTGCAAGAGCTTTATAACTTCCTAACAAAAAGCACAAGTAGATTCGGAAAATTAAAGAGCAAAATCGAAAGTTTACAGGAAGGGCTCATCATGAAGAATCTTTCGCAGACTCGATGGATTGGCAGAGCTGAGTCAATCAAAGCTGTATGGGTGGGTTATGAAACGGTGATTGGCACTCTTCACGATATACACGAGTGTGATGAAACAGATGGTGATGCCAAAAAGACTGCCACAAATTTATTAGACAAATTAAAGTCATTCGAATTTTATGTCAGTCTTTTGTTTATGAAGAATGTGCTTTACAAAGCGAAGATTGTGGTGATGGAAGTGCAAGAAATCGAGCAAGATATCCTAGCAAGTGTCGAAGTACTACAGCAAACTCGAAACGAAATGCTTCGCATGCGCGAAGATGATGTTGCTATGGAGGGAATTATATCAGCAGCGACCGAGAAATGCGAGTCCTATGGAATCAATGTGGAGTACGAATTTTCAAAACGACACCGACCACGGAGAGCACCTGCCCGTTTCGACGAAAATTTTGCCAATGCTACCGTGCCTAGCTTTAGCCAACACTATCGGAAAGAAATGTTTAAGGTATTAGATCGTCTTGTATCGGACATAAACGAAATTGATGAATATTTATCTGATATTGTGCTACCTATAATTATTTTGCTTCCAGCAAATTTACCCAATTGTTCCAAGCAAGAAGTGGAAAATTTATGCGCAGCATTTCCACAGGACTTCAAAGATCCAGACGCTATGTGTGCAGAGATTAAGTTAATATCTTCCGATATCGAGAAAAGTGGTGCCAAAAATCTGAAGGAAGCAGCGAAGTGTGTACTTGGAAAACAACAGTTTTATCCCAACCTGACGAAAGCGTACCAGCTTGCATTAACAATTCCAGTTTCTGTCGCAAGTAATGAGCGTTCATTTAGTAAACTAAAACTTGTTAAAAGCTATTTGCGATCAACGATGAAAGAAAACCGTCTTGACGACTTGATGATTTTATCTTCATCTGTAGATATATTAGACGAACTTGAGTTGGATAAAGTAGCTAACTCGTGGTCTTTATATAAATCAAGAATGATAAAAATCTAGTTTTGCTAAAATTATTATTAATTAATTCCTAAGGTATATGATATGTGCAATAGGTACCATACTTGAAAATTACCAAATATGTATACTCAAATTACAACTTTTATCCTATAAAAATTTGTATTGTAATGTTCGACAATTGGAAAGGGAAACGCCCTTTTCGTCCGTAAAAATGGGATGCTACACCCCCCCACTAGAAATGGCCCAGGAACGCCACTGCAATTGACTCTATCTGTTGCATTACTATCTCAGCTATAACTGCACTAACAGGTGATCCCATGGCGCATCCCGACTTCTGATGATAGTGTGTCTCATTGAATTTAAAGTAACAATTGCTAAGTAGGAATTTTAATAGTTTCACAACTTGTCCTTCTTTCAGTGCTGTATGTGACTTCCATGAATCAGTTTCTTTAAGTTTCTTCTGTACAATATGCTAGGCAAACGGAACAGGTATAGATGTAAATAAGGAGACAATATCAAAGGAGACGATAGTTTCATCCGTCCCTAACGTTTGACTTTTAACAAAATCAGCGAATTCTTTCCCATTATCTATTGAAAACCCGTTTTTTGCGCAAAAGGTATTTAACAATTTTGCAAGGTATTTTGATAGGGGATATGTAGGTGAACCAATGTTGCTGTTAATTGGACGCAAAGGAATGACGTCCACAGAACTTTCGCTCAGGGTATAGTGGTCTTGGTTGCAGATGAGAGACACTAGCTTTATGGACTTTTGGCAAACCACGAAATGTAGCAGGAGAAGAATCAAAACCTCTTAGCTGCCAATATTCTCTATCAGTTATGTTTCCCGAGCGTCGAAGCTCTTGTGTCGAAGCTTTTGTGTGCCAGCTCGCATGTCGTTTTTTGCTTCGTCTGTAAGATCCTTGATACCTTGTCAACACAGAATTTAGCTCGGGGCGAAAGGAAAGCAATTAAAGCATGTCGTTTTTGGCTTCGTCTGTAAGATCCTTGGTACCCTCTCAACACAGAATTTAACTCGGGGAGAAAGGAAAGCAATTAAAGACATGAAGTCAGAGGACACGATTATCATAACACGCGAGGTTTTAATAGTTGTTTGTTGTCTTTCACGCTACACGGACGAGAATTAACGTGTACGGCTGCCACATCTTTGAACAAATGGTCAACAGTCGAAAAAATATGTCGAAAATATCAAAACAACAAGGATTCACTGCAAAAAGCCGAGATATTTTTATAAAAACCAGGGGGGGGGTGAAAACTGCGGCGGGCTCATATTTGAGCCTTGTTCAGTGGCAATTACCATGAATTTAGGGACCAGTAGTCATGGAAATGGCGTCATTTTTCATCAAAATCCGCCATTTTTCTGGCGACACTTCGTTGACTGAACGAAGTATAGGAGCAGGTCCTCCAGTTATTATACAGCTCAGTGTTAAATGGTTTAGCTTCTAACTTGTACTACTTCGTGTAAGGAAACATAATAATTGATTATGGCGGCCCTTGGCGACATTTTAAAATAACCTGTACCGCAGATCTTTCTGTGGTGCGTTCATTGCTCTGTATCTTTTGCGATGATACCTAATTATGAGATGTCGATCATAGTAGCTTGGTCGAAAAGTAAGTAATTTTATTTTACAAACTACAAAGTCGTATTTTGAACATACTATAGATGACTTTCTTTATTATAACTACAGACGGTACCGTTTCGGCCTTTAGGATACCTAGTGTACTTCACTAAGCTAGTAAGAGGTATTCTGTACTTTAGCACACGCCAGTTATCATGAATGTATCTTTGATAATAAGATCTAAGTTTGATTTCAAATACAACATTTAATGGCGTGTGATTGACTAATTTGACTGAGTTTCACAAAGAAACACATTGGAGAAGATAGCCATCTGGCTGCCTTAACAACATAATTTAGGTAATTCTCATTGGAATGATGCGTTGTAATTCCATATACATATAAACCCCAAATAACCAAGCCTCATTAGTACTGGTGAGAGATGGTGCCCTAACAGCACATGCCCTTGGTGTTTGATTACATGTATTTATAACAAAAAAACATGCAGGAAACTAACAAATAAATAAGGAATGGACGACAAACTGAAAGCCCAAAATTGGGCATGTGCTTGTGCGAGATTATGCGACATTAGGCGAAATTAGGCGACATTAAGCGAATAGACTGTTAGGCAAAGTTCAAAAATTGGGTGCACATGGGCGAAATTGGGCGAAATTAGGCGACATTAGGCGACCTTGGCCCCCAAAGTAGGCCTATCTCGAGCTCTCCCGCTGAAACGCGTTAGATCGAAATACACGATATGACTACACAACGTACTGTATTCACTATATCCGTATATCGTGATTCATATATTATTACTAGAATATACAGTATATGCATGCAGAAACCCTCGCCTTGCTGACAAAACCATTGTATTTTCCGAACATGAAGTATTTAAATTAGTATCGGTTGTCAAAGCGACACGATAATTTCATTTCACTTTTAATTACAAAATTATCAATTTCCCAAACATATATATGTTAGGTATGTTATTATACGCATTAAAAGCTTTAGTTTAATTAATTAAGGTGAAATTCAATCACAAACGTTTTAAATGTTGTTTATAAAACAAAACCACAATTACTTATTTTGTGACTAAACTGCCTTTATCGATAAACTTTGAGTTTGAAATAAAATTATTTCAAATTCTTGCATGCAAATAACAGTCTTTGCTTTTTTTTTATTTAAAAATTTTAATATAATAAAGAAGGGTATCAATATTAAAGATACACTGAAATTATATGCCCTTTTTTTTCATTTAAAATATACGCAACGGTCAGCTTAAAGCAATTAGCTGAAAAGCAAACAATACATCAACATTTAAAACTTACATCCGTTAAACGCCGGCGCCTTTGCTCCCTTCTATATAGCAATTCTTTCGCCTTTTTTCTCAAAAAGCTTTTGAAATTTACAAAATCTTGCAAAAATGAAATATATTTGCAAGAAATCGTCAAATCAAGAAATGTTTGCTATTTAGCTGTCGTCATGCAGTCGTTATAATGCAAATTTTAAATTGGACCAACCATTTTCGCTATTCAATAGAGTCCACCAACGCCCGCGATCATTCATGCACTTTAGACTTCGCTAATGTTTTCTTTTCCTCGGAGGTAAATAGCTGGGCGGAATTAGTACCCTCGCCGTCGGCTACGGCGATACCACGGCGCTCCGTGCTGTTGGTTCGGGGATCATTGTGACTGCATGCCGTACGGCGTACGTCATAACATCAAAACCTTCATACTTCCTGTAAATAATAAATCACACATTAATCATACCACCAATGAATGTCAAGTCACGGTCTGAAATGTTTGCAAGTAAGATTGCTGAAATGAATTTCAAGTTCATACTGTCGCGAAGACGGTACGCATCAATGGCTGGATCCAAAATTAAAAACGATTGTCTATACACATGATTTAGATGTTCCACAAAATGCATAAACGAGGCCAATGGCTGCCATATTAGTGACACCTCCACAAATCTGTTGTGAACATTGCTGACATGTAAGACGAGGCTCTAATGGTAGTGTATTTTCAACGTTGTATTTAACGGCGACAAAAATAAACATGAACTGTGGGAAGTTAAGTTGCTGCCACATATCAGGCTGCAAAATGAAACGAGATATTCGTGCAGAGACGATACAGAATGCAGATGTTTTTGCGGAGTTGGTTCAATAGTTGGTTCAAAAGGTTTGCTTCATGTAATACGAAAAGCAACAGACAAAGGACGTGTGAAACGGAGGAATAGCGGACGAACTCGAAAAACAGAGAGTTCGAGAGACGAAAATATCAAAAACTACAAGAAGGAACTGTAGTTGAGAACAGTGAAGTGCAGTCACCTACTTTCACAGTTAGAGACATTAATATTATAAATGATTCGGTGAGAATATCTAACAATTATGTGAATGAGGTTGAGCATGACGAGAAGAACTATCAAGATCGAAGTTTGTCAGACTATGGTCGGAAGTGAGGTAAAATAACCAGGAAGCTTTAACAAAATATTAAAGCAACCCAAATCATACTCCTGCTCAGGCTCTTTCGTCTACGTGTAGGAAAGAGCATGGGTAGAGGGTAAACCAAAAAATTTTAAGCCAGTGTATTTTCAGAGTGTAATTTCTCCAAATATGTTATCACGTTTGTGCATCATATTTTTCCTCGGTCTATAGATAAAATTAAGTAGCAGGAAACAAAGTAAACATGTACATCGTATTATTATCACTGTCCATATTCGTACAACCACTAACAGATCCTGATGCAGAGATAGCCAAATACTTTGATGGATACGATTTAGAGCAAATTGCGATAAATGAAGTTGTAATCTTTCCCAGGTCAATGAATATTGTGTCTTTTATTTCATTTACCTAGATGGAGGATTAAATTTAAGGATATTACTTATTATTATTAAGATTTTTGGGATGAAGGATTTCGCACAATTGTTTCAACTACAATCCTGAATAAAATCATTGCACACACTCTAACAAAACATTTATCTGCGACATTTTTTACTATTCGACTGGAGTAATTTACACGTTCCCACTGCCTCTCTGCCCAGTCCTAAACAACGTTGAATGTATTACAAATGCTTTAATAAAACAGTTTTCTGAGAATGCATCAACATTTAATGGTGGCTGCAAGGGAGAGATTTTCCAAAATATGCAATAATGATGGTAGTTTATAGAATATGACCTTGACAAGTTATTTCGATTACAAAATCTTTAAAAATTATGCATGAAAGGCTATACTATGGCAAAAAAGTGAATCGTAGAGGCCGGGCGGTGGACTTAATATACATCAAATTGTCAGGTACCTTGATAATTCAGAAAACACCTCCTAATTTGGACGCCATGAATGCATTAAAATTGCCTTCCAAGCTTTCAAGAGAAGCTGAGAAGGCCCTGGCCGCAGTTTGAATTTAACACCCAAAATTATGGGTTGTAATAAACTAAGATCACTTAATTTCAATGCGCGAAACTGATTTGTTCTTCAAAATTTCCTATACTTGATAGTATACAATATAAGGTAAATTTTATATGTTTTTAATCCTCGAGATATAAGCTATCGGAAAATGTTTGAATCAAGTTTTATACAATCAGAAAATTTAAAAGTTTGGGGTCAATTTGGAAGCCGCTTGACCAAAATTTAATTGTTTACAACATGACAACAAGATAACAAATCTTATTAAGCTCATACAATTTTTGTTGTAGAGACTTTAGTTTAGACAGTAAGCATCAAATTTCGTCCGAAAATGTGGTGAAAACTTGCTCAAAACTTTACATACTTTATATAATCTGTATCGCTATACAACCAGGAGTTTAAAGTGTGAATGAGGTATATTGGTTCAGTATTTTAAAAGTTATCTAAAGTTTTGTACTGAGAATTTCAAAATATTTACATATGACAACATGTCATAATACAGCGCAACAGCTAGCGCTAAACTTTGGATAATTTTTAAAACACTTAAGCAATATACTTCATTCAAACATTTTTAAACTCCTGGTTGTATAGCGATATAGATTATATAAATATGTAAAGCTTTGAGCAAGTTTTCATCAAATTTCCCGACGAAATTTGATGCCTACTGTCCAAACTAAAGATTTATAGTAGTAAGTCTCGACTGACGTGAGACTGACGTGGAAAGGCCATTCACTTTTCTTCATTTTAAAAGATATTTTCTATCTCAACACGAGACACATTATATATTTTTTAAATTAAATCCTTATAGACGATTTTCTTTCAAAAGATAAGTAAACAAAGTCTCTACAACAAAAATTGGATGAGTTTACAGAAGATTTGTAATCTTGTTGCCATGTTGTAAACAATTAAATTTTAGTCAAGCGGCTGCCAAATTGACTCCTAACTTCTAAATTTCTGATCGTATGGACTTGATTCAGACATTTTCCGATGGCTTATTTCTCGACGATTAAAAACATATTAAACTTACCTTGTCTAATTGTCTTGGAGCAGCAAGTATAGGAAATTTTGAAGAACAAATCAATTTCGCCCACTGAAATTAAGTGGACTTAATTTATTACGCCCTATTAAAAATTTGGGTTGTCAAATTCTAGCCGATGCCAGGGCCTTCTCAGCACGACGGCCCTGGGGAAGAGATTGTCAAGCTTTCCATTTTTGTGCGAAAACCATTTTTCATTTTATTTTTTTTTTAAGACACCCCCCCTGCACTTAAAAATTAATTTCCAAAATAATTTTAGTGTCAATTATATACTAGCAGTCCCCAAACTACCTTTGCATAAAGTTTTCACAAACTATGCAGTTTTTTTATACACGCTGTAGTTGTATAAATGGTCAAATTCACAATTTCAGACTAAGGACTTCTTCTGCCTAATTCTGAGAACTTGGATATTTCCCAACATGAATATTTTTAAATTCTTTACAAACTTCAAATTGTGGAGCTGCTCCTCGTTTAGCTAAAAAAGACTCCAGAAATACTTGCCACTAAAGTAACGTTTCCTGTATTGCCCATTGCCAGATATTTCCCCATCCTTATTGCTTTGATTCTAATTTCTCCGTTAAACCCAACTGTGTGTATCTCTAGTTTAGCTGCAAAAACAAGTATATTTACTAAATAAACATAATATTTACTATTTACAATTTCCATTCAAATTGGGACTAAATCTTGTAAATAATTAACAACATTGTGCTAGGAGGAGAGGGAGTGGGCAACTATTTCTAGCGATCACGGACGTATTAACTAATACTGCTTAAGGTATAAAATGACCTCACAAAATAGTGAGGACTGAATAGTTTTCAGATGAAGTGTACCGATATATGTAATTTCCATGACTGTAGAAACTTCGTCATACATAGCAAATTACTAATTAATTTAAAGGAGATTGGAACTAGAAAAACAGTTTGCCTGAAAGCAATGAGCTGTCTGCCATCTTGGGGTAATTCTTGACCTAATTAACCATGGTTTTGATGACACAATGGGTGGAGTTAGCCGTTTAATTAATAAAATTACTTGCAAGTGTTAGAGTAAATATTAAAAGCTGTATAGAATGTTTCCACTTATAATTTGAAGAAGCAATCAAAAACATTTTTTGGTCTGATATAATCGTCCTTGGCTGTTAAGATAAACACATCCCGTGACCCCGCTTGTGTCGTTATCACTTTTCGGAACATTAGCGTTTTGAAGAGGTAAGATGGGAACTAAGGTTTGCTTGTTGTTTGGACGGAGAAAATGGGATTTGGGTTGCTGGGACCAGGAAGAACAGACAAAAAAATGGGAATGAATGAAAATATACAGTCATTATACACACATTGTAGTTGCGTATTGTAAAGGTTACGCGGCAACCTTTAGTAGAGAGTTTTTCTAATAACTTCCAAAAAGACTACATTCTGCCATTTGCCGGCTCAAGGTCGTTTCTTCTGCAATAGCCGACCAGTGATTTGCCAAGTATGTGACAAAAATTATTGCATGCAACTACTTATACAAATTTTCTTTAAAATTTACCGTTGAAACTGCGATTGGGTAAAAAAATGGCAGGGAAAATGGATGTAGAAAAAGAGTGGGTAAGACTAAGAAAGCATGTTCTTGACCCCCTAGAACCCTCTAACATGCATGTATCCTGAATAATCCAACATGACGGAGAACTCGGTGTTTTCAACCAAACTATTTTAAGAATTAAGCAAAATATGAACATGCTGTTATTAATTATTTTCCAAGCTCTTTCGTATGAGATAAACTAAGTTTGCACTGCCAATCACGCCATTTAAAGTTCGTGCTGTTGTTCAATCGAGCTGAAAGCCACTACAACGCTGCTGGTTTCTCTTATATCGTGCTATAATGCCAACCATTTATTAATTACGTGGCGATTTTTTGCGTATTTACTTCAGACATATGTAAACTTCAGGCGTACAATATAAAATATCTTCAATCTTTTTAGCATTGTTTTACAGATGAAACACTTGAAATTTGTTTGGCGATAATGAATAGGTAAAATTTTTTTGATGTTTTCGACATACTAGCAAAGTGGAAGATACTTATGTTTGTTAGTTTGAGCACATTTATCTGTACGTAACAAATTTAATGAGTTCGAGAACTATATTTATTTATTCAGGGCCCCATTTATAGAATATTCTTACCGTAAGGGCTGTTTGAATATTCTCCCGTTATTCCCCGTTTGCCAATAGTGAGATATCTGCCTGTTTTACTCACGACAGTGACATTCTTGAATGAATTCATTTTAGCTGTTGACTTCCCCTCTACTGCGATGCTTAGCTCGTGTACTATGAAAATAATTAAAAATAGTGCTGTTCTTCGCGAAGTGAAGTGTTCCGGAAAAATACGAGTTGAAGACAAAGACTTTTTTATGATAGATCTATTTGTCATTTCCTCTTGGTCTTTAAGTTTCCTTAAATATTCTTTAGCCTTTGTGGATGGCTTTAAATCTCGAGTTCCCTTTCTCTTTTGGTCTGTCTCTTAAAGTGTCTTCTTGACCTTCAAGTGTTAACGACTTCTATTTGTCGTTTTGTGAGCTCTTCAAATCTGCCCTCAAACAAATCTCTTTAAATCTTCGTGTTTGATATCTCGTGGTTTCTCACTTTTTGTGTCCCTTGTAATTTATTCGCAGTCTTAATGTGTTGAACGCGTTTCTCCTTCCCTATCCTTGAAATGGGTTGGAGTTTTCAAAGCAAGGTAACTAAATTTGATATATGTTTTTTTCGTCCGTCCTTAATCTACCTTCTTCATGAGACCTTCGTATTGAAATCCTGTCGAGTCTCCTGCCGTCGCTGTCTTCTAGTGAAGTCAGCTAGCAACAAACTCTCGCTCTCGCCTCTTATAAATCCAGGCAGGGCCCACCAATTATATTCAACACCTACGTCTTCTCGATGACGAAGCAATGAGCTCAAAGACAAAGACAAAATACCTCAAAAGCGCCGTATGTTATTGAATTACACTGTTTTAGTTTAACGTAGAATCGATTTACGATAATTATAGGCGTTGTTCCCTAAATTACGCATCAAAACGATTTCGGAGAATGAACGTTTTTATCTCTAAATATTTTTGGGTTTTTTTGAAAAAGAGCACAACCACATTGTTGGCGCTTGCGCAATAGGGTTATTCTTCTTGTAATTTTATTGGGGCCCCCAATTTTGGAAACGTTCGCCATATCTGATATTAACTTATACTCGCTAAATTCGAGGATACAGTTTTGCAATTATTTTGTATACACGTATAATTGACTGTTTCCATTAATATTTGGAAACAGGGAACAATTTTACCATAGCTTTCAAATAGTTCCTGATAATATTTCCCTTTCCGACCTTAATTTAGTAATCACAATTACTTCGCTATTGTACTAGATTGACTATTTGTATTGTGTTAAAAAAGAAGGTACATAAATTTAAAGTCTGTCATTACCAACAAACCAACTGATAACCTTTTAAACGTGTCGCGGTGGAAGTTCATTGCTTTGGATTCTCATGTATCAAAATTATGTAGTTATCTGCCATGCAGGCAAGTGACTGGTTGACAAAATAACTCGGCTATTCTGATTTTTTAATGCATGAAACCTGCAACAAATCGCGTTCAAATATACCGTCCCTTCAAGCGATAACATCAGTAATATTTGTATAATTTATTTATATGATAAAAAGGTATCCTCTTCTGTGCGTTCATTCCGTCGAATTAGCGATCAGTTCTTTTTCCCATTTGCAGAAATTCTTTCCTCATTTTTTTCACAAGTACTTATTTATAAGTACTTAGTCATATACTTATTCATCTTCGCCCACATTTGAATAATTATATTTCAGTGATTATGCTTCTATTCCTTTTCTTTTAATTATTTGGAGGTAATTCAAAGTTGGAATGTTTGTGTGCGAAGCTTGAATAACATATGGGGTGCGAATTATATATACTCAATAACATTCAATGCTACTTTTTTGAATCAAGAAACAGAAGGGCATCCTGTCACTATAGAAATGTAATTTAAAATGCGAAGTCGTATTGCTAAATTGATGAAATTTTTAAAATTTCTGGGTCTATTTCCACATCGCGAACGCTTGTTGTACTTACTAGGTGGCCAAAAAGGTTTCTGATGACTTTTAGTTATAGAACCTGGGCTTCCCAAGTTTTGAAATTTTAGACGTAGTTGCATGCACTTTTGACGAAGAAACATGAATTCAAATCACTGCAATTCATAGATTTATTACATGGCATAAAAATTCAAAATGTCGCCACTGTATAGAATTGCTAGAGAAAAAAAAAATTCAGTAATTTTTCATAAAACGCAAATATAAACTAGAACAAATTTCGCGACAAATTGATAAAGCTAACGGAGTTCCCTAGCTCGATAGATTATCAACTCTTATTCCCGGTACAAGCTTTTATTAAATCCCAATAATTGGCCAAAGTAAGCCTTTATTTTGGCAATAATCAGCACAGGGAGCCCATTACGGGTCTTATTGAAGTTATGTATTAGAATTACGTATGAAATATATAGCTCTGTGTTGAAGCCTGCGATTTTTGGGCTGTGTGCGGGCTAACGCGCGGGTTGAATACACAATAAAGAAAAGAAGTTACTATCACAAGGAATGTGCTGCCTCACCTCCAAAGGATTAAAGGCAGCATGCCCAATAACCTGAATGAGGGGCTGTTTATAGGATACCGCTTTGCCAGGACGAGAAATGAGGCAGGATGATTTGTCGTTTCTATGTATTGAAATCAGTCACGGTGCACAATTCAGCGAATTAAAAAACATCATTATCTCCTAGAGATAGATTACAGTAGAGATAGATTAAACGAAAGGTTGTTCTTGAACTACAAGATCTTCCTAGTATATCAAACATCTTGCACAAAGTCGAGAGTCAGATTCGGTTTTATCGGCCCCTAGGAATATATACAGCTTATAACTTCTTGCTTTTGTATGCATAATTATAATACTGTCAGTGGTGAAGCTATAGCCATAGCAACAGGTCATGTTATGCAAGTTTTTAATGATTTGCATTATTCAAACTAAAACCTAGTCGAAACGTTGATTAAAATGCTAACTATTTTCAGAGTGTCTATTGTTTTGTTCTTTTTAAAATACTGTACAATATCATAGCGATGATCGCCTGATGATTCTTTCATCATCGCCTGATGATTCTTTACTGATGAAACAGACTGTTGCGGAATTTTGAGGTAAGCGAAATTCTACACCTGCTCTATCGTTATGATATTGAGCACTATTTGCGTTTCGTATACACAAACCTACTCGTATATATATATATATATATATATATATATATATATATATATATATATATATATATATATATATATATATATATATAAATAAGTGCAACGACTCAACAAATTCCACTAGGCATCTTTATTACTATTAGTTTCGTACCACAAGATGTGGCACTCATCAGATAAATTAGCCTAATTAATAGGCTAATTTATCTGATTAATTTATCCTAGGCTAATTTATCTGATGAGTGCCACATCTTGTGGTACGAAACTAATAGTAATAAAGATGCCTAGTGGAATTTGTTGAGTCGTTGCACTTATTTAATTATGCTCTGGATATCTATTGAGCACTCTGCCAAATGTTTTTGTATTAAACAACGAAACGTAATTCTATATATATATGTATATATATATATATATATATATATATATATATATATATATATATATATATATATATATATATATATATATATATATATATATATATATATATATATATATATATATATATATATATATATATATATATAT
>CACRXK020009042.1:0-13205 GCA_902702795.2 Paramuricea clavata | reverse complement strand
CTGGGGGGGGGGGGGGGATTGAAGCCAGTGCATTTTAGTTTTTCTGAGTTACGAGCAGAAATACTCAACACTGAACGTTGTGCTGTATATGAAACTGAAGCTATTGAAAAACGCTATTTGGTGTAGAAATTTCAAGACTTTAACTAAAAGGGAAATATTGAAAAACTACAAAAATAATTGCCGATAATTTGCCATTGTACAATTGTTTTTGTATTTTTTAAATATTTTTTTTTCGCTGAAATTTCCACACCGAATAGCAATTTTCAATAGCTTCAATTTGATATATAGCCCAACGTTTGGGATCAAGTATTTCTGCTCATAACTAAGAAAAACTATTTTGGCTACATCAAATATAGGCCTTCATCATAGCAGTTAGCCTTCCATGCAGTTTATTTATAATTCAGTGGTTCCGACTACAGTACATACAACCATGAAGCCTGGTCACAAAGGTGAAAGACACATGCACTAACCACTATATATACTACCAACATGGCAAAATCCTATGGTAAAAAAAAATAGAAAAGGGAACTTACTGGGCTATCTCTTGCAACACCCTCAAGTATAGCAAAGATATCGGTAAATCCAACAGCAATACATAAACCGACTAAAATTTTGGTACGAGGTGACTTTACTTGTCTCCAGAAACAAACTTGCATGAGAATTGTCAACGTGATGCCGACCAATGATATTGAACATCCGATGGTGGAAATCGTCTCCAATATCTTACGTTCAGACTCTGTTAGCTGAGACTAAAGGTGAACGAATATGAAATATTAGGCAACGCTTCGTTTCCATGGAATGGACTATTTCGAAGCACCACTCATATTTTCAAGATTTCGCCTTTCAAATTGACATGGGACGTACGCATGAAATCGAACATTCTAGCACAGGTACGTCGTACGAATTTCCATGTGAACAAATGGAACCGGACGAACTATATTGTTCGGAATTAGTCAATAAGATTGATAATACAATTTTGGTGCAGTGAGCAACCATCAATGATGAAGACACTAGATTGGAGTGTTGAAACGTTGGGTCTAAGAAAATCTGCTCTCAACCTACAGTAGCAGGCTTAACTCAGAGGTAAGGAGCAGTGTGCTAACTACTGGCATTCTGCCATTAACCTTGCTCCTCACGATAGCCTGAACCAACCTGAAGTGATTTATCCATCTTACCTGCGAACCCGCAACATCCATCATGATAGCAAAAGCAGTATTATGATTACAATCACAGGTAACATTTTCCACACTCGATTCAGCTTCATTCAATGTACATCCTTCACTGCCCCATTGACTGCCGTTTAGGTCAGGCTCAATAAACGCACAAGTTCGTCTTGGTTCTTCATAACCAGTCTAAGAAAAACACATAAGTCATAAGTGTATTCCAGCAAATAACTTAGGAACGGGTGTTATTATGTGTTTTAGCGGAGTGTCAATCACACAGTGGTTACTATAACATGTATACTCTTCACCTTTGTGCCCAGGGTTCAATTTCTGGTTGTCTGATTATAATTTCATTTTCAGCTGTATGTAAGAAGAGTACTTTCAGTTTGACTCTAGCAAATACCACAAATTTTCTCAGGATATTCCGATTTCACCCAGAATTAACACTGGACCAATAAATTATTGCCCTTACTATATGTAAGCTTACTGGACTTTTATGGAGAACATGTAGTTTCGAATTGACAGAGCTATATCCAATAACAGTCATGGTATTAAGAAGAAAAAAAAAGCGAAGTTTTGATAATTATAAGAGGACGAAACAGGGCCGCTTAATTAAAAGTCCGGAAGTTTTCCAAAATGTTGCAGTAGTTTACGTTAAAAAGTCGTATGAAACGCCGCCACGCAAATTAAGCAATCCTAAAGTCGTTGGAATCGATGAAATAACTGTGAAATTACAAAATAACTGTGAAAAACAATACTGTCACCTGAAATGCATGCTCAAATACGAGACAAAATTTATTGAAAAACTCGGAAGCTGTAAGGAAAGATTTTTAGGCGGAAAATGTCGAAGTACACAAAAAAGACCATTAATTAAAAGGGGTGTGTGGGGGGGGGGGGGTTAAAATATTAATTTAATTTAATTTTTTAATTTATTAACTTTGCGATTATAATAACGAAAATTTACATGCACATATATATATTTACAAGAAAGTTTTTGCAGGGGCACCGCAATAGCTAGTTGCCGATTACTACCTGCGGGCCCAATAAACAATTGATAATATTACATAAACAGTTATTTAAATAAATCACTTATTATAACAATCTAACTACTAACACTTAAAATGAGCTTTAGTTTCAACTTTCTAGTAGCAGCAAGATTAAGATGCACCAAATCTACGACGCGGACGTGAAATAAAAACCGTTGCTAATGTTTGGAATTCAGTTTTATTTTGCTTCACTTGTGCCTCTGACTTTGTTTACCAACTAGAGGCCATAATTTTTATCCATGTAGTGAAACTGTGGGAATAGTTACAGTTTTTCTTCACGTCCACGTCGTAGGTTTGGTGCATCTTAAGCTCGCTTGGCGGTGCTAGACAACGTACAGAATTACACTTCAGGCATATGTGATATGGTTAGTCTAAATGTTCGTGGATTTTCAGGGTTATAATTGACTATATTTCTAATGATTTATAATAATATTTCTGTAAGACGGATTTTAAAAAACTAAAGCTGTCCGTGCATGTCAAAATTAAGTTCATCTACAAGAGTGTTCCATATTCGACAAGTTCTGATGAGGAATGATTGCTGGTAGGTAGTGGTTTTACATTTAGGGATTACATATTTAGTGGAATTCCTGGATGATGAACGCGTCATTCTGCGTGCATCAGGAATGACAGGGAGAGCGGACGTTTCCACCAAGCCATGGGTGATTTTGAAGAAGAAAATTAGGTCTAAGTATTCGTGCCAGTAGGATAAAGGAAGAAGATGTAAAGATTGCAATCTTGTACTATAGTCCACGTCTGTCGAAAACGACAAGCTTAAAATATACTTAGCTAGTTGCGCGCCTCTGAATTCTCCCCAAAATGTCAATTAGTTCAAACGACTGCGTTGCCCAGATCTGTGAACCATAGCCGAAATTGGAACGAACCAAAGCAATATATATTGTTCGTCGTGGTGCTATACTTGTTACGAATAGGGTGTTTCTTCTGATGCAGCCAAGAAGTTTATTAGCTTTTGAAGCTTGACGATGTACGTGTGTTTTCCATGTCATGTTCGTTGATGTGCATATCCCAAGGTCTCTTTCAATGTCCGTTGCTTGTAATTGCTGATCATCTAGCGTATATGTTGTCGTTATTTGTTTGAACTTTCTTGTTATCTGTTGCTGCTTGCATTTCGTTTCGTTAAATGCCCGGCCGGATATAGATGACCAGTGTTCTAAGTTTTGAAGGGCAGTTTGAAGCAACATAGTATCGTCCCGACATTTGATGTTGAAAATAATTTCGTATCGTCAGCGAACATTGCTACCTGACTGGTCTTTACTGAACTGGGAAGGTCGTTGACATAAAGTAAAAACAAAGCAGGACCAAGGATAGAGCCTTGCGGAACACCTGATGAAATAGGAAGTGTGTTTGATGTGACACCAAGAACTGTAACGCGCTGTCGACGGCCTGTCAAATATGACTAGAACCACTTTAGTAAACTACCACTAAACACGTAATTCTCCAATTTGATAAATAACTTCACATGACTAATCCGATCAAATGCTTTGGACATATCAAGGTAGATCGTATCCACTTGTTCTCCATTGTCTAGGGACCTGCCAATGTAGTCAAATACTTCTAAAAGATTTGTTACACATGACTTACCTCGAAGGAAACCGTGCTGACACTTGTTGATCAGTTGGGAAAGGTGATGCTTGATTTGCATGAGTATACAACGTTCCAAGAATTACAATCGACAAAAGTGAAATGGGTCTGTAGTTTTCTGTGTAATCTTTATTACCCTTTTTAAATACAGGCACAACATTTGCTAATTTCCATTCTTCTGGAACAGTTCCTAGACGCAAGGATTTATTAAACAGTTAACAGAGAGAGGGAGCAATTGTAGAGGCAGTTTTTTGGTAGTTTGGCTGGGATTTCATCAGCTCCGGTCGCTTTTTTGATGTCGAGAGTTTTAAGCATATATTTAACTTCAAGTTCACATAGAGTTAGTTCAGTTATGACTGGGTCAGTTCTTATTTCTTCAGATTGATCAGAAAGGTTGTCGGATATAAATACTGATGCAAAGCTAGCATTGAACATATTGGCTATTTCAGCAGGGTTCGTGGCTGTAGATCTTGGAGATTGCTCAATTTGGTGGGCGGAGCTGGATGCAATAGTAATAGAGATGCAATCTGGTATGCTGCATGTTTTTTATTACTGCTATAAACATAAAATCACATTTTAGACAAAACAACATTTAAAGACGAGGAAACCGTATGATTAAGTAACTACAGGCAGCTGAAATATCAACGGTTTTGCTTGTAATATGCACAAAAAATGTACTCTGCAATTCCGTCTGTCTTCATGTCACATTTTGTGGCAAGTAACAGCAGATATATTAATTTTTTTTTTGTTCTTCAAAGTTAGTCTAGAGCGAATTCATTTCCTCATCTAACTATCCAGCAAACCACACGCACTTCATACCTGGTTATTTTGTATTACAATCTTAAAAGGTTTAGACACGGACTTTTTCTTAAGCTGTGGTTCGATTGTGAAAGATACAATAGTACTTCTGATTGTCAACGATTCAGTCGATCCTATAGTATTATCCACTGACTCCGTTAACTCTTCCTCAGATAAAATATGCTTGATTGACCTATACTGCACTACAGTTGCTAGGTCGATTTCGTTGGTCACATCATCAGGAATAATCACACCCTGTCCTCCTGTGTCCAGCAAGCTGATATCTTCAGGGTTGGTGGGTTTACTGTTGGTAGACGTATTCCACGCACGTCTATGTTGGGTGTACTATATGAGACAACTTTTCCTGCTTCCGCACTTTGTGAGATGTAGTTCTTTGCATTCAAATCTGTTCTACTTATAATCTCCTTTGCTAAATTATTTCTAGACTGGAAAACAAAACAAATTATGAAAAGTTGACAATATACATTTCCAAAGCTCATTAATATTTCATGAGCAAAACAACAGAGATAACAAACATACTTCCATAAAATTAATTAAGTTCAGTGTTGAATTTCTCTTTATATACTGCTTCGCTGTTTCAAATCACCATCACAAACTGCCTTTCGTGTATGGTATTTCAATAATAAAATACTTGCATGGCATCTTACCGGTATATTTTTCCATACATTCTTTCTCTTCTGACTCACTATATTACTTGCCGAACGAATAAAATTTTGACGATCATTTTGTGTTTTCGTTTTCTTCTTTATCTTCTCCAAAACGTACACAATGTCTTCAACATCTTGTACATAAAGTTCATCGTCTTCTGAAACGTTTTCAGTTTTGCCCAAAATGTCACTGACATCCTCTGATTCAAATCGTTCGTCCAGTCTAGAGATCTGTAAAAAGATAAAGTTGTTTTCAATCTTCTTTAGGTAAGTTCAGACACAAACCACGATATAATAGTTTAGATAGCTAAGTTTAATTGAAGGAACAGTTAGATGGATTATACAGGGTGTATAAAAAAACTGAACAGATTTGAAATTGCTCTAAATTTCGGAAAACAGTTCCTGGTATCAAGTTTTTGTTATATATATAGATTCCTTGAGTACCCATAATGTAGAATAATAACTCAAATTTTGTAAACCAGGGGAGTGTTTCTTTTCCAACAAACTAAAAGTGGCTTGCGCAAGAAATTTGAAAGCTTTAATCGTATTTTGAGTTAATGGATGGAAAATTTGTTGGGTTTTTAAAAACTGTACATGACATTTCAGGCAGTTTGCTTTCGTTTAAGCCCTTTAACTATTCATTCCCCCCTAACAAATCAGCCTTTTGCATGCTTAATTAATGCCTTTACCTAATTTGCATATTGCTGCAATATGCAAATTAGGCAATGGCATTAATTTTAAAAGCACGCAAAAGGCTTTTTTAGGGAAAAAAGGCAAGTTTGCTTGAATAGTTAAAGGGCTTAAACTGAAGCAAATCTGAAATTTTGTACAGTAATCCATTAACTCAAAATACGTTTAAAGCTTTTAAATCTCGTGCGTAAGCCATTTTTAGTTTGTTGGAAAACAGTACATAGGCCTACATGCACCTCCTGGTTTACAAAATTTGAGTTTGAGAATTTTTTTTCATTATTCTACATTATAAGTACCCAAAGAAGCTATATATATAAAAAACTGGACACTAGTAGCTATTTTGCGAAATTGAGAGCAATTTCAAATCTGTTCAGTTTTTTTTTATACACCCTGTAGTGACAAGTTTGACAATCATCTTATCAACAAGTTCGATAACAACAGACGTCCTACAGTTGGAGAGATTCACATCACTCCAGACAGGCTGACCATCATTACTGTTACAAAATCGAGTCACAGTTCCTGTAAATAGTGAATATTTTTATCAGTGGTTAGTCCATGGATCTCTCTGTGGCCGAGGTTAGTCCATGGATCTCTCTGTGGTTAGTCCATGGATCTCTCTGTTTTTCGAGGTTAGTCCATGGATCTCTCTGTGGCCTCCTGCAATATTCAGCTTTCTGGTATGATTTCACCTCAATCGCATGTGACAAGGGGACTCCTAGTTTGTCATTACCAAACACTGCAGGTTTTCCCTGGATACTCCAGTTTTCTCTAAGAAGAACAGTTAAAACTATCCAGTATAAAGTTAGTTTAGTTAATTTTAGCTTCCTCCAGTAGTAACACCAGACCAATAAGTGGTGACACTTACTGGAACTCTGGCAAAAACCTTTAAACTGACAGAGCTATCCAGTATAGAAATAAAGTTAGGTTATTCTAGTTAAATCGAATGAGCAGAACATAAATAGTTAGCAAACCGCACCTATCTTTCCATCAGGACAATTTTTAATGACGGAAGCGCCAACTGGTGTCTTTTCCCAAGTATAACCACTGTCATTATCTTCGAAGCAAAACTCATTAAAATCTAAAAAGAACAATTAAGAAAAAGATTTGGTTAATAAATTATGGAGGCGAGTTTTACTAAGCACTATCGTGCAGAACATGTCAACCGGCAGTTATCAGAGTGACAAAATAATTATTTCTATTATTTCTTTATTATATGTACAACTCCCCCAACTTGGCAGTAGTCATCATAATGCTATTCTTATTCAAACTCAATATATCTTGGTCTTAGAGGCCAGACAATATTCCAGTTCCCAAAAAAGATCTTCGACCTGGCAGTCTACGACGATTCGGTCAGTAGATTTCCTCTTATGATTGGTCTCCTGTAAGTCCTGTTCTTGATATTGCTGATTGTGATATCAGATAATGCAATCAAGTCAAGGCATTTTTTAATACCATGGACTGGTGGGGCATTTTCCCCACTGTGCCCCTTCCTCTGCCCCACTACTGAAGAAAGAAAATGGCCTATTGCCCCAAAGCCAGGGCCCTAGGACCTGTATTGAGTAAATGAGTTTAACATTGAAAAGAAGTTTAAAAACAAAATCTGTTGGCAAGCATACTTAAAATTATGTTGTGTTTGAATGTTTATAGCATGCAATTTATTACAAATTTCACCATTAAAACTTTGTTTTGAGAAGCTGAGATTTTTTTGAATGTGTTCTCACAATGCAGGAAATGCTATTTCAGAGACTCCAATTTTCAAAATTTCCTGGGGGGGCATGCCCCCAGAAACCCTAGCTAACTCGTGCCTTCGGTACTTGGCTCACACCTTGGGCAATCGCATACTACCCGGAGGGGAAGCCAGTGAGAGAATGGGCCCTTTCACAGTTTTGCCCCACCACTGAAGAATCCTTAAAAAATGCACTGAATCGAGTAAGGCAATCTGACAAGCCATGGATGACCTCGTCACTCAAAACTTTGAGGTAATAAAATTCTCACTGACGTTAAAACAGCTCGTAACAAATATTATGCTATTTCAGTTAAATAAATTGAAGGAAATTTATCCAAATGGTGAATAGAGGTGAAATCCATTGGCGGTTTATCATCCCTTCACTATAATATATATATACTATATACTTTATATTGTTTATACCATCAATTGCTGTCAAGTGATAATCCCACCTGTCAACACCTTGTAGAATCTATAAACAATTTTTTTATTGACCTGACCTCCCAATTTCGTCCATACTTGGAACCCGGTAATACCATGCAACAATTGACCTTACCTTCTTCCTTCCTGGCTAATATTGGTCAAGTTTACCAATAGCTCTGTAACACTAAAACCGACAAATCCCCCGGTCCTGACTCGAATAAAATAAAATAAAATCCTCAAAATCTCTGCCTTCGAACTTGCCCCTGTAATTACCGATATTTATAATATTGTAGTATGGTCTCCATACACTAAGAAATCCAGCGTAGAGCTACTAGATTAATTCTGGGTAAAGATTTGTCAGAGCATGAGCGCTTGATTAAGCTGAATTATTACCGTTAAATATCGTAGAGAAATAACTTATTTACTTTTTGTCTTAAGAACTTAATGTTCTGTAAACATTTTAAATTATGTTTCGTTTCGCTCATGTGATAAAACTCTTCGTAATGTTGATTACCTCACACTCAATGTTCCCTTTAATAGGACAGAGGCTTATAAAAAGGCTTATCACTTTTTTCAGTTTGTTCGTATTTGTCATTTATGGAACAAGTTATCTCTGAATATCAGAGAGTATAATTCTTTATCAATTTTTCGTATGAATTTACGGTCTTACTATTATCCCCGAGCCAACGGCACTAGCGCCGTTCCGGGCGTAAACCCGGGTCGAGGGTACTAATTCCGCCCGGCTATTTACCCCTGGGGAAAGGAAAACATTAAAACTTGCATTGAACATTTAAAATTTGCATTATAATTAACAACTGCATGACGACAGCGAAATTGCAAACATTTCTTGATCATAGATTAAGTATGGACAGATGTGTAACTTCAGTAAAAAGGTTGTCCCATGGTCGCCATCTTCCTAGCAAGTGCCGCTCGCGTGACAATTCGTCATTTAGTGATTTAGTAATACGTCATTGCTTTCAAAAATGCTTTCAACATCTTTTCTACAACTTTAATTGTTTTCAACAACTTTAAACATTCAACAAATGATGCTCTCGATCCAAAAGAGCCGCAATAAAATGCAAAAGTTCGATCGTGTTTTTCAGGACGCCATTTTGCTAGCAAGTGTCATGTCTGTCATGGCGTGAGCATTACATGTACATCTAGGGAAATTTGAGGACACGAAGTCCTATTAATTAAGTTACACATCAATCTCGTTCCCAGATTATGCCTGTTCGCGGGTTAGGTAGTGGCACAACCTAACCCGCGAACAGGCATACTCTGGGAACGAGATTGGTTACACATCTGGTATGTTCTAGCCTGCGTAGCAGGCATTTAGTGCGGGCGGGAGAAGGGAGGGCGTCGTTTGAGGAAACGCCTGCCCAAATGGCTTTGAAAAATTAGTTTTCGCCCATTAAAGGGGCAGTGTCCGGTTCTACTGCGCATTCAAAAAATGCGCGAACTTGAAAAACTGTCTGCCAACAATTAATCAAGTTAGGAGTGAAATACGATATACTATTTATAATCCCTTCGTTATGCAGGACATCCTTGCTTTGTTTTAAAAATTGAAGGCTGCTGCAGCTTTTCCAATCATGTAGCATTAATTTTAAACATTCCTTTGAGCCGTTTATTTTAGCCAATCAGCGCCGTGACACTGCCCCTTTAAGGATGATTGACGTTTTGTAATTAGCACCTCACCCATTATCCAATCATAGTCGAGATTTATATTTAGCATCATGCATGCTTTTTACTCGGCAACTAGGGAGATTTGCAGAGATTTTATGTACTATTTAAAACATCAGTAGCAGTGCTTTATCAGAAATAAAGATGGTCTGATAAAACACGTACTGCGAATGTTTTAATTCTAGTAAGTTCATTGGCGAAGTAACATTCAAAAAATTCGTTGTGCATGTCGAGAAAATCAAAGTTAAAGTTTATGTAAATCAAGGGAGATCTCTATCACATATAAAGATACGACACGTTTATGAATTTTCTTTGCGTTTTCCTCATGAATTATTAATGACTTTTTTGAAGCTATTTTAGACAAAGTCACAACGCAGAGCTTTTATCTCCTGAACCAAATAACAGTTGAGCGTGTTTTTAAATGTTATTCTTAAAATCATCGTCCAACTTCATAGCTGCAATGCCAAGTAATGTAGCCTCAACAAATAACAAGACAACAATAAGAAATATTCGATCCCTGCTCGTGTGGCATCAGAGCTATTACAATAGCATGTAGCAAGCTTTAATTTGCCGATATAAATGTATAATTGAAAGATCAAACTTTTCCGTATCCCGTAGGAAGAATCGCGATAACCGGCGTCTTCACCACGTACCAAATTAATAATAGACTTTCTCTGTTCTGGTTTCAACTGAATTTCGAAGTCTAAATGCTTGAAATATAAGAAAGAGTTTCCTCGAAAACATTAACAGGCGGCATATTTTCGATACGCGTGCAAAATTATTGTTGACATTTGAGTTACGTAATTACTTCTGTTAACGAGATTTTACCAATGGGAAGCTTTTCCGAAGTTTCTTCGGTCAAAAACACATTTGTCATATAGGCATTTGGGCAGGCGTTCCCTCAAACGACGCCATCTCTTCTCCCGCCCGACCAAACGCCTGCTACGCAGGATTTGATGATTTCTTGGAAATATGAAATATATTTCATTTTTGGAAGATTTTGTAAATTTCAAAGCTTTTTTAAGAAAAAAGGCGAAAGAATTGCTAAAAGAAGGGAGCAAAGGCGCCGACGTTAACGAAGGGAAAAGTTTGTTTTAAATATTGATGTATTGTTTGCTTTATACATGTAATTGCTTTAAAAGCTGGTCGTTGCGTATATTTTAAATGAAAAAAGACAGCATATAATTTTAGTGTATCTTTATTGATTTTTTATTATATTAAATTTTTTTAATAAAAAAGGAAGCAAAGTCATTTGCATGCGAAAATTTGAAATAATTTTGATTTCAAACTCAAAGCTTATCGATACTACCATTTGCGAGCTACTGTGAAGCGTGCATTTATAACTACGTTTCAAAACGTTTCTTCAGCATGAGTTTGTCAATCATAACTTTTTGTTTTGCCATAATAACTTTTGTGGGCTTTTGTCAAGCACATTGTTTCGAACGCGAAAATATCTTCTTATTTTTCAATAGAAAGCGGAATGACAGATTTATAGCACCTTCTGGATGAGTTTACGTAACAAACCTCTATAATACAAGTGAGTTTTGAGTTTTGACGCCGAAATTCAAAGTTTCGCGTGCAAAACAATATGTTTTATACCACGCCCACAGAATTTATTATGTCAAAACAAAATGTTTTAGGAGCAAAACAAAAAGTTTTGAATGACAAACTCATGCTGAAGAAAGTCAAGAAACGTTTTAAAACCTAGTTATAAATGCACGCTTTACGGAAGCTCGAAAATGGTAGTAAAAGCAGTTAATTTTGTAAAGAACATTTTAAAACGTTTTGAATTTTACATTAAATTGAAGCTTACACTACGTATAATCAGGGCTTTTTTTAAGGATTTTCCCGTGGGAGGGCATTTTTTGAAAAGGGACTTTTCTGTGATATAATATATTAGAGGGGGATAGCAATGGCTGAAGGCTACGTGTGTCGCCAATATACCACGCATGAATGGGGGTGGTCTGGGGGAGTACGGCCCAGAAAATTTTTGAAATTTGAATCCCGGAAATGTCATTTCCTGCATTCTGAGCATCCAAATTTGCTCCAAAATTTATGCTAACTATACTTGTATTTGAAATAAATAAAGGAAAAAACGCACAAAAAGTTAAAAAAACCATCATTTATCATTACTTATTAGAGGGATAATCCCCAGAAAATTTTTGAAACTTGAAACCCGGAAATGCTATTTCCTGCATTCTGAGCATCCAAAAAATAAAAAAAATTATTAACAATAATTTATCATTACTTAGTGGTAGAAAAAAGTAACAATTTAAATCGATTTTGTTAAACAAGGACAAAGGATAAAGCCTAAAACTTACTTTCCGTTTATGTATTTGTTAATCTTCGCTGATTTGTTTCTATAATTTTAGGGAAAAGGGACTTTTCCTGGGGGGGGGAGCAAAATGTGATTTCGTGGGGGGGGGGCACAAGGGGGGATTGGGGGGGGATTTGCCCCCCCCCCAGCTTGTATGTTAAAAAAGGGCCTGCGTATAATAACATACCTAACATATATATGTTTGGTAAATTGATAATTTTGTAATTAAAAGTAATATTATTAGGTTTATATAATTGCATACTGTATTGTATATAATTTTATCTTGGGTGACCTATAGTAGAGAATCTTGAATTCTGTTTTAGATTTGCCTCTGATACTGATACTGATACTGATACTGATACTGATACTGATACAAACAATGCAATGTATTGAAATTGATTAAAGTTTAAAGTAAAGTTTAAAGTTTCATGAATGTTTTCTCCTTGTCGAAGAAATCTCTAACTTTGCTTCCGCACGTGGAATGAAGCTATATGGAAATGGAAGATGTTTATAATATTTTCTCTAATATAGAGTCCCGTGCGATCACTCAATGCATTCATGAGCTATACGTGTTGAAATAATTTTAAGCTTTTGGGAGTCTATTTGCCCGAAGCGTCTTTTTTCCTCCCACTATTGAGAAAAGCTGGTCTGGAACCTGCAGATCTTATAAGTAAACCATCTGACTGCTCATGCAGTTGTTCGTTCCATACTCGAGTACACATCCCCTGTCTGGGCTGTCCTTCCGAATTATTTGTCAATTCTTCTGGACCGGTTCAAAAGGGGGCCCTTAAGATCATTTATCCATTTATAGTACATAAACATAGCAAATATTACCTTGCGATATTATGTACACTGTAACGTTCTGGCTTCGTCCAGTACCGTCTGAGTTCTTAGCGAAACACCAATATTCTGCCGTGTAACTCTGATCACCATCAGACAGTCCGATATTGGATAAACCCAGTTCTCTAGTTTGGCCAACAGTACCAGACTGTTTGGAGTTGTACCACATGATTTCGATATTTTTCTCATTGCCAATAGAAACCTCACACTTTAAGGTTATTGTATCACCTGAATTGAAAAATAATTGAGAAAAAA